>JAVKPL010002874.1:0-18919 GCA_032173675.1 Gastrolobium villosum
CGTGGGAATGGCGCTTGCAGCAAATTCAGATTTTAAATTCGAAATTTGAATTCAAATTTATTTTAATTAAATCTTTCCGTTAAACGTTTCTGTAATAAATTCATACTTTAATATTTCCGTTATAACGTTTATGTAATAAATTGTAAGGTTTCCGTTATACGGGCAATATTGGAATTTCACGCTCACAGCGCGGGAATGGCGCTCAGAGCGTGGGAAGAAGAAAATTGGCAGAAGGTCCCGCGTTGAGAGCGCGAGATCCGCGCTATCAGCGTGGGAGGCGCGAAAGGATGGAAATTCAAATTTCACATTTTAGGTCAAAGTCTCTTATAAAAAGAGACTCAACCTTTGAAGGAAAGGATATCTCAGAACACACATCACAAGACCTAGAGGAGGCGTTCTTCGTGTTCATCACTCTATTCTTGTACTCTTCTTTATTTTCTTTTTCCAGTTTATGTTGAAATCAGATCAGCGATCATGATGTTGATTGGCTAGATCTATTTCTGTAGTCAGGGGCATGATCCCTTTGTAACCAATTGCTACAAGGATTGAATCATTCTATGTATTGAATTAATGTATTTCATCTTTTATCTTGAGCGTATTGATATTATTTCTATTAGATCTGATCAACCTAATAGGGAATAATATTCTGGGGATCAGGATTCACAATAGGGATGTTGGAATGCTTGATCCTGAAAGGAGATAAAGATGACTCTCTATGCATGTTCTAGGGATAGACTTGTATGGATTGCAGTCGTGGGATTTATCTACATAATGCTTATTTTCAGGCGGAACTACTAAGGGATTAGGGTTCCAATTGAAGTAAAGGGTTAGATCGCCAAGGGATTGGGATCTAACTAATTATTTCTAAAAGATGATAATTTGTCTGAGTTGTTAATGTCAATAGGTTTTATGAATCAATCCGAAGTAAAATTGGGAGCAATCGGTGAATGTACCCTGGCTACAGTCTTTTTCATCACTTTTTCTACAAAAACATTTCTTCATCTATTTTAAGTCTTTTCCAGAAAAATACAAAAACAATTCTTTTACTTTTTTTTTTTTGTCATTTAATTTAATTTACAATTCTTTGTCAACAATCAATCGATTTATCTAACTTAAGAGGACTGGTTATAGTAGTAATTGTTCATCAATCCCTGTGGAGACGATACTTTCTTATCACTTTATTACTTGGAACGATCGGTGCACTTGCCGAGATCGCAACAAGTTTTTGGCGCCGTTGCCGGGGATTGTGTTTACAATATTACAAATAACCGTAGATTCTTGAGATTAGATTCCTATTTTTTTTTATTCTTTTTATCTTGTTTGTGTTGTTCAGGTGCTACTGATAATTTTCTCTGATTTTTATGCGAGGTAGACTTCCGCCTAAAGACTTTGTAATAGATTCTGAAATTACAAAGACAGAAAAGCAACTAAGGAAGGCTGCTAGACAGATCATTTGGGAAGATTTGAAGCACACACCTTTACAACCAATTCAAGAGATGGCAGAAAACAACAATGTTGGTCATGGGCGAGGAGGAAATGCCAACAATCAACCTCCAAGACTGTTGAATACAATTTTGACTCCAGTATTCAACAGGGCCAATTCAAGCATAGTCAGGCCAAATGTGGAGGCTAATAATTTTGAACTCAAGCCATCATTAATTTCTTTGGTGGAAAGAGTTCAATTTTCTGGAGCTGATGATGAAGATCCACACGAGTTTATAGACCGATTCTTGATGGTCTGTGATACCACCAAACACAATGGGGTATCTACAGATGCTATCAGGCTTCGGTTGTTCCCTTTCGCTGTTAAGGGAAAAGCATTAAGGTGGATCGAAAGACAACCAGCAAACAGCATCCTGACATGGGAGGATCTGTCCAGCAAATTCTTTGATCATTTCTTCTCCATGGAGAAATATAATCAGCTGGTGAATGAAATCACAAACTTTCGCCAGTTGGAAGGAGAATCACTCTGTGCAACATGGAACAGATTCCAGGAACTAAACAGGAAATGTGCACATTACGAAGGAGATGATGACAGAAAAGTGGTGATATTTTTCAATGGAATCACCCCTGAAACAAGGATGATAATAAATAGTGCCGCTGGAGGTTCTATTCGGGAAAGCACATCTGAGCAGGCTATTGAGTTGATCAAAAAGCTTGCAAGAAATGAAAATGAAAGTGTGTTAGTTCCCACACAAAGAGCAGTAACAAAACCAGCAGATAGTGATGTAATATCATTATCTAAAAAGTTTGACAGATTAAGTGAAAAATTTGACAAGTTACAAGTGTCAAAGGTTCAAACAACTCCTCTGATTTGTGACCAATGCCAAGAAAGTCATGAATCCAGTGAATGTCCGAATCCATCATCCGAAGATTCACTTCAACAATTACAGGTGAATGGGATTTGGTACGATCAGCGTCCTCAACAACAACAAAACTTCCAGCGAAATCAAAATTTCCCTGGTGGTAACAACAACTTTCAGCGGAGGACTCAAGGATCAGGTATGGATTTTAAAGCTAATAATAATTATGCTCAACCTTCACAGAATCAACAAAGTGAGCCTGCTGAGTGGGAAAAAGCTTTTGCTCAGATGGCTAAGGCTTCTAATGAGATGGCTCAACACACCAATGCTTTCATGGAAGAAACCAGAGCCAACAACAAGAACACAAATGCTTCTATTAGGAACCTGGAGAATCAGATAGGCCAGCTGGCAAAACAATTTTCAGAAAGAATTCCAGGTACATTTCCAAGTAATACAATTATCAATCCAAAAGAGGATTGCATGTATATTACAACTAGAAGCGGGAAAGTAGTGGCAACCCCAGAAAAGCCAAACACAAAGATGGAAGCTAAGAAGAAGCTTAAGGAGGTTAAGGAGCCAGAAAATGAAATTGAAAAACCTGTGGAAGAAGAAAAGCCAGTTGAGAAGAAGAAGTTTGAGTTGAGCCATGAGTATGTGATGGCTCAAGCACCTTACCCAGAAAGGTTCAAGAAAGAAGCCTATAATAAGCATTATGACAGGTTTTTGGATATTTTCAAAAAGCTGCACATCAATATTCCTTTTGCTGAAGCTTTGTCTAGCATGCCAAATTATGCAAAGTTTATGAAGGACTTGTTGTCAAGGAAGCACAAACTGCAGGAATGCCAAACGGTGACACTCACTGAGGAGTGTAGTGCTATTATTACCAAGAAGGTCCCGCCTAAGCGTAATGATCCAGGGAGCTTCAATATCCCTATTGAAATTGGGAACACAAAAATCAGTCGGGCATTGTGTGATCTTGGGGCTAGCATTAATCTGATGCCCCTTTCTGTTTGCAATTCCTTGGGGATTACCGAGTTGAAGCCTACTCAAGCATCTTTACAACTTGCTGATAAGTCCTCAAGGAAGCCGAGTGGAATAATAGAAGATGTTCTTGTGAAGGTGGACAAGTTCATTTTTCCTGCTGATTTTGTGGTGTTGGATATGGAAGGAGGAGCTGCAATGCCTCTTTTGTTGGGTAGACCTTTCTTAGCTACATCCCGTGCATTGATTGATGTTGAAAATGGAAAGCTTGAGCTAAGGATGAATGATGAGACCGTTACCATCAATGTCTTTAAATCTTTAAAACAGTCTTCTCACAAAGATGATTGTTTTAAAGTTTCAAAGGAAAAACAAAATGTGGCGGTTAAGGTTCCTAAAAAAACAAATGATGCCAAGAAAGATGGTGTCATGAAGGTGGAATCGAAGGAGTCTCCTAAAACTCTAAAAGAAATCTTCTTTTGTAACAAGGTAGTGACTGAAGTATTAAAGGAACAGGAGACTGATTCAAAAGATAAAGATCCATCTTCCCATACCAACAAAATTCTTAATGAGAAGGATGACAAACATGAGAAGAAACCCCAAGGGCGGAGTCATCCTACAATGAAGAAGGTACTGAGAAAGGAGGTGATCAAACTCTTTGATAAGAGTTGGAAGAGACACGGGAAGCTAAAGTTTGACAAGAGACATAGAGATTCTATCTCTAAGAAGAATCAAAGCTTCAAAGAGTTTCTAACATGGCTCCATGGTTTGGGCCAAATCTGGGAATGGTGGCTCCAAACACCAAGGCAGCCAATACCACCAGATCCTCCATTTGCTGAGTCATCCCACGCTGCTGAGTGGGATGACATGGAGGTTTGACTTTTTCTCCTTGCTGACGGAGATTTTGTACATTAGTTTATTTTTCTATTTTGTATTTTAGTTAGTATATTTTTCTCTGATGTTTTAATGTGCGCATTATAGTCTCTTCTATATGCCACTGCTTGTTCCATTGTGCAGGTTTTCCTTCTTGTGGTTTAATTATTGCTGAGGACAGCAATGCTCTAAATCTGGGAATGGTGGGCTTGCGCCTTAGAACTGCAATTCTTCTATCAGGGGAGATATCCTAACTCTTTTCATTTTCTTAGTTATTTTTTTTAGTTATTTGGTGTGCCATTAAAAAAATTAAAAAAAAAATAAAAAAAAATAATAAAAAATGTGTGTTTTGAACAAATCCCAGGTTTAAATGTGCTCATCTTGTTAATGTACATGATTAAATTCTTTGAATATATTGTATGACTTTCTGACATAACATTGCATAGGCATAATTAGATTGCATGATTGCTCGTTTGTCTGAATTAATATTGTGAAATTCTGATAATGTCTGAGGTCAATTTTCTTGAGTCTGCATTGATACCATAGCTGTGAGGTTTTGAGCCTAAACACTGAAATTTTTGTTGAGAGGTCTCACTGTTGTAATACTCTAGAACTTGATTTGTTTCTCTATTATGCATGCATTGATTGATATGATAAAGGCATTTTGTTCTTAATTGCTATTGGCCAAAATAACTCACCTGTATGAAATTTTCCCTTGCTAGCCCCTTTGAGCTTGAACTTATTTGTTGATAAATGACCTATGGCCTAATTGATGGCTTAGCCTATATCCATGTGACTTACCTTGATTGAGATTGAATCACTAAATGTGTTGAAAATAAAATAAAGAAATTGAGGTAAGCTCCACAAAGGTCAAATGATTAAGGGATAAAGAAAAAAAAAAAATAAAAAAAAAAAAAAAAAAAAAAAATTCATCTATGCCCTTATAAAAAAAGAAAAAAAGCAAGAAAAAGGAAAAGAGTAAAAGGTGGCTGGAAGGAATTAATTCCCGAAATTCTGTGGGAATGCTAGTGGAGCAAAAATCATTGAATTGAATGTGTTAAAGTGAAATAATATCATTTTTTCAATCTCATTGTTGTTTGAGCTACTATCCATATATTCCTACCCTGTTACCCCGGCCAAGTTACAACCTGTGAAGTCCTTTTGATCAATTAATGCATGTGTGTGATTCTTCATTTTTTTAAGAATTTTTGAGAATATGATCAAGCCTATGGTAGTGTTATAGCTTTGAGTGATTGAGTGCTCATTATACCCTTAAACACTGAGTGTTGAGTGAATATTATTTATCTGTGTGAGGGATAACCAATGTAGACTTGTATCTCTAAGAAGCTGATGACATTATTGGGAGTTTATGTTGTTGAGTCAGGCATGCATGGCATATTGTGTCTGAGAGTGTCTCTGGAATGTTATGTTGGATTAATTGATTATTTCCTAGATTGAGTCTTGTACATTGCTGGGGACAGCAACGTTTAAATCTGGGAATTATTTGATATGCGATCAGCATATAAGGAATTCTAAGATAAAAAGAGGAAGAATGTTACTTAATCTGATGCAAGAAAAGGGCAAAATCAATGTTAATTTGTCAAATATCTTAATCTGAGGTTATGTACTTATTTTATGTTGATTTCATAGGAGAAATGCACAAATTGGAGCTGAAAAGGACAAAGTGAAACTAAAGGCTCACGCTACGAGCGTGGGAATGGCGCTTGCAGCAAATTCAGATTTTAAATTCGAAATTTGAATTCAAATTTATTTTAATTAAATCTTTCCGTTAAACGTTTCTGTAATAAATTCATACTTTAATATTTCCGTTATAACGTTTATGTAATAAATTGTAAGGTTTCCGTTATACGGGCAATATTGGAATTTCACGCTCACAGCGCGGGAATGGCGCTCAGAGCGTGGGAAGAAGAAAATTGGCAGAAGGTCCCGCGCTGAGAGCGCGGGAGTGGCGCTGTCAGCGTGGGAGGCGCGAAAGGATGGAAATTCAAATTTCACATTTTAGGTCAAAGTCTCTTATAAAAAGAGACTCAACCTTTGAAGGAAAGGATATCTCAGAACACACATCACAAGACCTAGAGGAGGCGTTCTTCGTGTTCATCACTCTGTTCTTGTACTCTTCTTTATTTTCTTTTTCCAGTTTATGTTGAAATCAGATCAGCGATCATGATGTTGATTGGCTAGATCTATTTCTGTAGTCAGGGGCATGATCCCTTTGTAACCAATTGCTACAAGGATTGAATCATTCTATGTATTGAATTAATGTATTTCATCTTTTATCTTGAGCGTATTGATATTATTTCTATTAGATCTGATCAACCTAATAGGGAATAATATTCTGGGGATCAGGATTCACAATAGGGATGTTGGAATGCTTGATCCTGAAAGGAGATAAAGATGACTCTCTATGCATGTTCTAGGGATAGACTTGTATGGATTGCAGTCGTGGGATTTATCTACATAATGCTTATTTTCAGGCGGAACTACTAAGGGATTAGGGTTCCAATTGAAGTAAAGGGTTAGATCGCCAAGGGATTGGGATCTAACTAATTATTTCTAAAAGATGATAATTTGTCTGAGTTGTTAATGTCAATAGGTTTTATGAATCAATCCGAAGTAAAATTGGGAGCAATCGGTGAATGTACCCTGGCTACAGTCTTTTTCATCACTTTTTCTACAAAAACATTTCTTCATCTATTTTAAGTCTTTTCCAGAAAAATACAAAAACAATTCTTTTACTTTTATTGTCATTTAATTTAATTTACAATTCTTGTCAACAATTAATCGATCTATCTAAATTAAGAGGACTGGTTATAGTAGTACTTGTTCATCAATCCCTGTGGAGACGATACTTTCTTATCACTTTATTACTTGGAACGATCGGTGCACTTGCCGAGATCGCAACAGGACCCCTTGTCTTACTGAGATTTCTTGTTAGAGATCTCACCCCACGTTTGGGGACGCTTATTTCAGGATCAGGTAATGTTGAGGGCTCAGGTGGCAGGAGGCCCGAGCTGAGTTGATATGATGATATGCTGACTGCTGTTATGCTTTCCGCTTTATTTATGTTATCATGTTAAGACTGTTTGTGGGCATTGTTGCCTTATTTGGTGAGCATGGGGTTTGTCCATGCCACATGGTTTGACTATTGTCTTTTAGTTTAATGCTGTAATTAAAGTATCAGGATTTTGACCCAGGCTGCATGCTGTAGTCCTGTGGTTTTAGATACTCACATTATATTTATGTACGAGGTATTCAGTTAGTTGTCTTGCAATGTACATACAGGCAGTATTTTATGAAATTGATTAAGTAATCAAGTTGGTTAAGTTTAATGACGACATACGGGCTGTTACAAGCTTCACAAGTCGGCGAACCAGGTGTGCTTTGTTCCTGGGAGTCTTCTTCTGAATCAAGGACTCTAACTTCGATCACAATTCATATGCGTTCGTGAACTCGGACACGAGCTCAAAGAGGCTCTTGTCAATATATTTTTTGATCGTAGCTACCGCCTTACGACTCAGAATCTCCCACTCCTTGTCGGTTTTGCCTGCCGGTCTCTCATCGAGGATAATGGGCTCATGCAAATCTTTGCAGTAGAGATGATCTTCCATCATCGGTTTCCAATACGTGAAATTGTCTGCGGTCAGCTTGAACATATCTCCATCATGGGTTATGCCATCGGTCTTCATCTCATCTCCCTCAGAACCCGTCAAACTCGGGCTCTGATACCACTGTTGGGAACTCGGTTCCCTCAAACTCGGCTAGGAAGCCTTAGGTGCGGAAGTCAATCAACAAGATCCGGAGCTCGGATCTCGGCAGTACCTTGGCCTGTATATCACCAGGTCGGCAGCGCAGTGGAAAATCAAAAACAGATAGGAGAGAGATAGAAGAACACAACTAGATTTTAACGTGAGAAATCCTTCTCCAATGAAGAAGTAAAAACCCACGGGACCTAGTCCAGATAAAAAAATTCACTATGAGAATAATGGTTACAAGAATCAAATGCACCAATGTGGTGGTTAACACAACCTCTCCAACAATGGTGATAATCAAACTACCCTAAAGATGTTTCTCTCAAACTCTCCCTATAGATCTCTCAAATGCAAAGCATAAAGCTTTGCTCAAACAATCAAACAATTTTCTCTCAAATTTTCTCTCAAACAAAATCCTCACATGTGACCTAGCAATTGAAGGAGGGCCCAACAGTTCCATCCTCGTATAAACAGAGGCATATACAACATTCCTGAAAAGCAAAACATTTACTAGGAAACCATCAATTTCTATTTTACAGAAGTGATGAACACACACAAGACTGAAGTAAATTATGTGTTTCAGGAAAGAATACCGTATCCTGAGGTAAAAGCATTCGTTCATTTGCCAAGTAACCACTACTGGTTTCTATGGGAACCATTGTTCCAGCTCTACCACTAGGCTTTTCTTCATTGCTTTTCTATCCTACCTTTCATACATATCATGTTAAGTGGTACCCCTCATACAGTTCATCAAAACACCCATATAAGGAAACTTCCTCGAGCTTTTCGCTGTCCTAGGTACCTCAGATGTAATTGACTCCACTGATCAGAGGATTCATTAACCATGATATGAACTTCCCAGTCATTGACACGTATCACAATCTTGTGACTGCTATCAACACAAATCCCATCAAAACAGACCATGCTTATATAAATCAAGTCCACAATAATCGCATTAAAAGCTCCTAGTAGTAGTTAAATTTGCATTCAAGGGACAATTAAAATTTACGGTATGAGACCTCATGCATGAACCACACCGAATTTAAAGTTCCTCAAGCAAATGACTAATCACATCCATACAAGCAACAATACATCTATTCGATGAAAATACTTCAAAAATAATAATAGCATTTCATGATGTACACAAAATAAATATCAAACTTTTAAGCATGGAACTTACAACAGCATATTTAAGTCACATATTGAATATTATATCAATTAAACAGCAGTTAAACAAAATCAGACACTCGTGTCAAATTCGACTCTTACCTCATACCCTCATTTTAAATATAAGATGTCCAAGGAACTATGCAAGTATAGCAGGAGGATTTAATTAGTAATATCTCTAGTGGCATATAAAAATAATTAACAGTTCCCAACAAACATGAACCGAAAGCAAGGAAGACTCATATTAATCTATATCTTGAATTTGAACACTCATGCTATTAAATCAAGAGAGTGGTTTATCCGATCTTTAACATAAAACAAGAAAATCATAGATTCACTATTTCCCTATTACTAGTTCGATCAAATCATACAGTGGGTATGTGCAATTTCAAAGCTCGAGATTTCTAGCAAGATGTGGTTTTCTTTTAGATTCACTTACGGTGCAATGCAATGAAGAAACAATAGGCATCACTTAGTTATTTGTGTTGCGACATAAAAAAAATGTGCAAAACTAATTTTGAACAACTTACTCGCCAGACAGAGAGTATTTGATAATAACATAGTTTCTTTCAATTCACTTTAACTAATCAAAGAAGACCAAGTGTAATTGAGGCGTTACTTCAACAGTGTATACATAAAATAGATTAAATCAAGGACCGAGCATAATGCACTATTCAACAAGTTCAGTTGTAATTCATTCAGCAGGAAAACTGAATCATGCAGCTAAAAATTTACATGTGGCCAGTGTTAAATGATTTAAATGTAGATATTTGTAATAGTCCGTGATAACCCGGATTGTTAACATACTATTGTATTAAGCCATGCTTAATTAAAATGCGGAATAACTTACTAATATTATGTCTTAAAATAATTATGATGGTAAAGTAGTTTTTTCTATTTTGTATTTATCTCTTTTTATTTCTTTAAAAGTTGTCAACATATAATATTTTCTTATTCACAATGTTGCATAGCAACCATTGTTTTTAAAATCTCGATTTATCAGTACGATTCTATGCTTTTACAATTTTTTTTCATCAAAACGATTTTACTAATATTTCAAACGCTTTTACGTTTTTACGATTTTTTTACATTACGATTTTAGTTTTATAATTTTTTAATCTCCTTCCAATTTTACTTAAGATCTCGATTTTAACAACATTTGTAGCAACTATTCCCTCATTTTTCATATCAACAACTACGTAATTTTCTCAACATCCCAAATTATTAGTCAATAAATTTCCTTTTTGTAATTTGATAAGTTTTCATATTTATAATTAGAATAAAAGGAGAGTTATATTAACAAACTCTTTTTCCGTTACAAACTATACTATGTCTTACCGATAAGACTTCACTTAAGAATAATTTACTAATGAATATTAATGTATAGTTTGTAAGAGTTTGGAAATAAAAAATTTATAAATATAACATTCCCTTATGATAATGTCATATTATTTTCATTTGTTAATATCTAGAAAGCAAGGGATGTAGGGACAAAGACAATAATGACACACAGTATTTAGTATTTATCAGTATTTCGATGCATTGAATTCTCAAAGAACACCTTAATGTCACTATAATTCTTTGTTAATTCACCAATGTTTCCAATTAATTAAAACATTTGTTTATAATTTTAAACTTTAGTTGACTAGGTTTAAAGGTTTCTTACTTACATGGATCTCATCTAATTAATTAAAATATTTTGTTTAGTTGACTTTATTTATCATTTTCTGATATTATTAGATTAAAATATCAACTAATATTTATCATTTTTCTCGTCTTTTGAAATTCTAATCTAACGATATTGATAATAATAGGCATAAAAAAAAGATAGAATAACATATTATATTTTCACTACTAGAAAAGTCCATTTTTTGACGGAATTTTTCCGTCGAAAATGGTGAAAATTCCGTCGAAAATGAAATTTTCGACGGAATTCAGTTCGTCGAATTTTCCTTTGTTGCTAACAAATTTTTCGACGGAATTTCTAATTCCGTCGAAATTTTTCAACGGAATTTATTCGGTCGAAAATTTTCGACGGAAAATCAATAGAATTCCGTCGAAAATTGTTGTAATGGTTTTCAACGGAAAAAAATTCCGTCAAAAATTTTCGACGGAAAATCAATAGAATTCCGTCGAAAATTATTACAATGGTTTTCGACGGAAAACAAATTCCGTCGAAAATTTTCGACGGAAAATCAATAGAATTCCGTCGAAAATTATTGCAATGGTTTTCGACGAAAAACAAATTCCGTCGAAAATTTTCAACGGATGAATAAAATAAATGCAAAAGAAATTGATTTTGTGAAGTTTTTCGACGGAAAACAAATTCCGTCAAAAATTTTCGACGGAAAATTAATGGAATTCCGTCGAAAATTATTACAATGGTTTTCGATGGAAAACAAATTCTGTCGAAAATTTTCGATGGAAAATCAATGGAATTCCGTCGAAAATTGTTGTAATGATTTTCGACGAAAAATGAATTCCGTAAGAAATTATCGATGAAAAATCAATAAATTTCCGTCAAAAATTGATGTAAATATTTTTGACTGAAAATAAATTCCATCAAAAAATTGAGATTAAATGCACAATATATTAGACTAAGTATTAAAAAAAACTCATACAATTAGCTAACGGTGTACAATAAGTATATATTGTAACCTTAAAAATTAACAAATAAAAGTTAAGATATCAATACACAATGCGAAACTGACTTCATATTGCAACGAAACAATTTTCTCTGTCTTTTTCGAACTTTATATCAATACAATATCCTTCTATTCCAACACATACAATATTCAACTTCCCCAAGTACTTAAATATAAGAGTGATAAATTTTACAGACTTAGCGTCAAAAGCCTCATCTTCATACACATGGATAATGATTTTGAGTGGGTGAACTTGAAATATTCCTCCCTTTGGCTTTTTCTCCATCTCTGACCATCTTCTTTATCAGGAGCATCATCTTCCAATTTGGAATTGTCCTGGGGAAATGTTTGATTAATAAGACCACATCATAGTAAATCCACAAATATTCTATTTTGGATGAAAATAATAGAAATGTAATTTTATATTCAAATATTCAAATGTTAAAGCAATATTTTAATTAATCTAGGGGAAAATAAATTAAAAAGTTAAACTATATTTTAAAATATATACTCTGATTTTGCATATAAAGACAATTAGTTGTAGTACTCAACTTGTGTCTAGAAGAACGACAATAAAAGCAAAAATCACCATCATGGCAATCAAGGCAATACATGTTACAATTTAAAAAAAGTTTTTGCAGTTTTCTCTTAAATAACAACAATAACACAGACTTTGGGATTAGCAAAGTTACTATAGTTCTCTCTTAGTCCTTATTTAAAAAGCTTGTATCCATGTGCAAAATCTAATCAGCTCACTAGTCATATATAGGTCCTGTAATTTTAGGCAAAATCCACATTATAAACAGCTCTATGCAAAATTAGAAGTAACTTGAGTTCTGCACAAAAGTCGAACTTACCCGTCATGCTTGTAAAATAATCCACAACCATCATGCTTCTTTCCACTTCTCTTAATAAATAGAAGAATATCCTAAGTCCTGCATGCTTCTTTTGTAAAAGCTATCAAACTAGTCAACTTCCTGGAATGATTAATGATAAAAAGAATAAGATTATTTTAAACAAAGTAATAACCAATTAAATGCAAGACAAACATTTGAAGAGAACAATAAGAAACAGAAAATAATTAAAAAAATGATAGAAAGTAACCAATTAAAAATGCTTCTTATATATATATATATATATATATATATATATATATATATATTGCACCTTAAGTGAATTTTGATACGTGTTCTATATATATATATATAAATATAAAGTGGTGTAGCCAATTGGTTTCACGTGTTGCAGCATAACTTTTGAAGTCTAATATTCTTATTAAATTGAAAGAATGTTCATAAAGAAAGTAACCTCAATTGAATACAGGATGCAAGTTAACTAACATACACATGGACAGATCCAACAAAGTGCGGTAGTCTTATACGAGAGCCTATTCAACTAATTCAAAGACCCATTTTGACCACTTTCATCCAAACACTCACGGCCTTCCACTTACAATTTAATTTTGAATGTTAATTGTTGAATTGCAATTTCACAATGGCTCGAGATTCCCTCCACGTGAAATAAATTGTATTACCTATTTTTGTCTCCTCCAACAAACATTATAAGAATCATAATTGAATTGAATGAACCATAAGAAACCTCTAATTTCAAATAAACAAACTGTTTCAATATATTATGGAAGAGAATTAAGAATGTATGAAATTGCTCACATCAAATAAGAATACTTCAAACAAGCTGAACAATTTCGAGGGGTAGTAACCAATAATGATTTGCAATCTTCTCAAAATCATATAAGCTAACTAGAATAAAGTAGCAATTTACCTGAATATCATAAGACTTGATATAGAAACGTGAGCTATAAATGTATAGGTTAGTTAATTTCTGCAATTATAGAACTCAGTTTCCCATTAACAATTGGACCAATGCCCCTGTTGAGAGGTATATTTTTCCTAAGAAAAGAGTTATCGTTCTCAGGGAACAGGTTGAATTATTTTTCCTTCTATTAATCTGAATTAATAATCCTTTAATTGGTTTTATTTTGTTTATGGTAAAAAGAGATCTTTATTATATTCTAATTAAAACATCAAAATATGATCTAACAGTGAGAAATTTTTAACAATGAAAAAGGCTTCTGAGTATGTAAAAATCATGGATTACACAAAGATATTGCATTCCTGCAATTTTCCGTTCAAGCTACAGCAAGTTTGTCTCAATTTCTGAAGCACTACAACTAGTTAGGTCGAAACTTCCCAGAATTAACCTTAACATTCAAGATCATCTTTTTCCAAAGTATCTTGAATCTTTAACAGAAATTATCAGAAAACACCCTTGATTATCCCTAATCTAAAGGGGTTCAATCGATCCTTCACAGAAACGCATTTCCCAAATTGCTTCTGTTGAAGAACTCAAGGTTCATTCCCATGAATAAGAAAACGCAGCAATAGCAAAGAACTAATTAAGAAACATGCATCCAATCATTCGACATACCCAGAAAAGAAAAGATTTAGAAACCCATATCTGAAACACTATAATATCCGAAAAATAAAAGCAAAGATACCAAGTATTTCAGAAAACAAAACGGGTTCTTCAAACATGAAAGAACCCTAACTCGATCTACAGTAAAAACTACAAAGAAATCTACCGTTACACAGCAGATCCGCAACTCTTCTCCCTTGTAGATGCGTTGTCAAGGCCCTCCAAGGTCGAAGATGATGAACGAACAGCAAGCGAACAGTAGATCCACACACAAGGAACAAAAACGAAACAATCTCTCAAGAACAGAGAACACTTCGAACGAAAGAAAAGAGGAAAGAAAAAGAAAAACTCGAACGGAAACTTTTTGTCTCTTTTTTCTAAGAAAAGTAATTCTAAAAGCTATATGTTGAAATCTGCATCCTTTTTTGTTTTATATTCTTTTTTTCTTTTCCAGAACTATCAGCTTCTTGTCCTTTCATCACAGCCCTTCACCTCCTCCAATCCAACGGTCCAGACTGCTCCCTTCTTTTTCATTTAATCTGAAGATAAAAATAAATAAAAATAAGTGAGTAAAAAGACAAATATTACCATTTTTACTTCTTACCTTCAATTTTTACCAATATCCTTACTTAACTCTATTGAGCATAATTTACCTGCAAAAACACTAATTAATAATCCAAAGACATTTAAATATCATAAAATAATATAATATAATTATATATAAATATGTGCTAACAAAATACCCCAAACTTAACCAATTGCTTGCCCTCAAGCAATCAACAAACTTTATCAGGAAATAAACAGTTAGATCAAATTCAGAATCACTTAGCACTATTAAATTAAACTTAGTAACTTAGATAAATTTATAAACTATCTATGCAAAACATCACACTCCTTTAAGCATTGACCAAGCTTAATGTTAACCAATTCCTCATTTAATTAATCATCTAACTCCAGTCAATCAGTAATTATAGAAGCATTCAATCAAAACTCATGCACATTCAATCAGTTGCAAACCTTAATTTAAACTGGTTCAATTGACAATCCACTGAATTCCTTTTCAGATATTTTCAATAAATCACACCTTTTTTATAAGGAAGGATCACTCATTGTCATCATGCATGAATGTTTCCAATCTACACACCCATTCAGAAACTTGAAGTCCAACATGCTACTTCCATCATAGGGTCTTTCAAGCTTGTAAAGAGGCAGGGCTAGGGTCTTTGTTTTTCTAGTCACTTGGTTAACTAAGCTAACCCTTTAGTGTCTAACTAATTCTCTTTAGCTTTTCTGATATTTTTGCCTAAACAAGACAAAGGGAAATTACTGACTTTCTTCTCCCTCTTGTATTGATTACCTCTTTTATTTCCTTTTTTATTACAATTCTTTTTACTTTTGCCTTTTTCCTTCTTCTTTTAAAAAGTAAGCTCAGAGATCTTTTTATTTTTCAAAGACTCTTTTTATAAGATCACTTGTTCTCTTTTTTTTTTTAACATTTTTTTTTTACCTCCTGACTTTTCCTTCTTTTTCTTTCCCTTTCTTTTTACAACCAATTTCCCTTTGCCTTATTTAGCTTTTTGTATTTCTAAGCTAACGAGCATTAGCTAAACACTAAAGATAGCTGTATAGGGTAGTCAAGGAATTTGGCTTATAATATCAGGGTGAAACAGAAAAGAACGGCTCAGGCTCAAATAAAGGGACCAAGGGATATAATTGAAGGGTAAGGCTTTTGGCTCTAGGCTAAATAATCAGAAACAATGCCCCAATCACACAGAAATAGCATATCGGTCTTCCAAACAGAGTGCAGCATTCAAAACATCAATACATATTAACCAATGATCACTCTCAAAGGAATAGAGTGTTTAGGTTCAAAATACCTCACATAGGTTGTTAACCAGTGGATTAAACAGTGAATCAGCAAATCAGAGGTTTCAACAAAATTGAAAGGCATGCCAATTGATTTTAAACTTATGTAACACTGATCAACTAAGTTAAATCCTTAATTGACGAGGAATTAAATTTAATTAAATCTGGTTATACTCAAGCAATGATCATGTTGAACATATCAAGCTATAAATTATTTCCAAGTTACTATAAATTCGAGCATATAAAACAGAGTAAATTACCAAAAACAAAAATAAGTACTCATTAGCAGTTACAGAAAGATTATTGGTGAAAGCACATGATTACAAAAATCACCCCAAACTTAAAACTAAGCTGGGTCCTCACAGCAATACAAAATAATAAATTGAAACATAAAATAATAAATAAATAAATAAATAAATAAATAAATAATTTAATGAACAAATAAACAAATAAAATTAATGAATAAAGAACCTGGGTACCAATCACTGAATATCAGATCTCCGAAAAAGTATCATCTACATCGACCACGTCATCATCAGACCCCTGCTCAGCAGCTCTTGATGTCCCCTCATCACCAATTTGTTGTAATAGATGGGCTGGAATTTCAGGAAACTCATCTTGGGGGAAGGTTTCTTGATAAGATTTCTTACAGCAACGTCTAGAGGTTTTGATATATGTAATCAACCCCCTTACACATTGCTGCAATTCCATGATTTGATCTTTCATCTCTGAGACCTGGCCCTTTCCTGCTCGTTGAGGAGGCTGAGTAGAAGATGCTTTTCATTTTTTACGCAGGCTAGACTCAGCTATCCTTTTTAGGCAGACTTCATTTATTGGTGAATTAGGGATTGGGACCATTTCACTGTCTTCAGAAGAGGGTGGGACTCCAGCTTCATCACATAATAGCTTTACCAGACATGGGAAATAAAATGCTCCTGTGGTTTTCTTAGAGTTCGCACACAGCTCCTGGTGGATAAGCCTCTCGGGGTAGAATGGCAAGCCTTGCAGTATGCAGTAGACCAACACACCAACTCTTGTTGTCAAGTGGTTCATGTGCAACTTAGGGAAAATGCGGTGCCTCACAAATTTGGCCCATACCTGAGCTTCTTTGGTGAGCTCATTCGTTAACATTTTCTCAGAATCCCATTTTGTATTGGGATTTCCCGTGAGGACCTTTGCCATTATTGAATGAACGTTCGGTAGCGTTCTGTCTGTGAGAAACTTCAAATACCAGTTATAATCCCCGTCCTTGAGATCATAAATCTCTTTAATCTTGGCTGGGGAGATGTCCACCAGCGTCCCTCGAACGAGGACTTGTTGAGGGTCATTCTCATCTGGGAAGTTAGCCACGAATTCGTGAACTAACCGGACAGGTACTTGAATAGAAGGGTGACTAGCAAATATTTCCCATTTCCATGGTGTCACATGTTGCCAGACGAACAACTCCATATATCCCCCATCTTCAGTGAGGTCGAATCCGCGTTCATAATGAATGCGCAGTTTGCCCGCTTCTAGCTCCTTGAGTCTTTGTAATACTCTTGGTGGAACAGGCGGTTCTTGAGGGGAGGATGGTTCGGCTGCTGCTGATTTTTTAGTCTTTTTAACACGAGGAGCTTTAGTTTTTAGCCCACCGTTCAAGGTTTTAGGTGGCATTGTTACTGAGTATGATTCAGTAACAATTCGAGATAAGAATAATTTGTTAGTAACTCCCAGCATTCATTAAATTATAACGAATCAGCAATAATAAAATAAATAAATAAATTAAATAAATTATTATCATAATTTTAGAATTTATAAATAATAAAATTTAACAGAATAAAAAAATAATTACTGAGAATTTTTATATCAGACGAAGAACAAATACACAACAGTGAAAGCAATGTAACCGATTTACCACTTAGAAATATCTAAAAATTTTAACAGGTGCATGCAAAAAAAATTTTCAAAAATCAGGGAGTACTTGCACTTATATAAAATAGAAAAATAGAAAAATAGAAAAGAAAAATAAAAATAAATATAAATATATAAAAAGAAATAAAATTAAAAACCTTTTCATGAAATCAAATCCCGAACCAAATAAAAATAATTATTATAAACCAGGAACAATAAAAGATAAAAATAGTAAATAAATAAAATAAAAATAAATAAATAAATAAAACAAAGAAAAGTCCTGACAGAGAGAATCGGGTTCAACAAAGGGGAACAAGAACCAAAAATAAGGTTTGAAGCACAAATCAAAATAAGTTAAGGTTATGGAAGAACATACCTGGGTTCGCGAAAGTGGTGAAAAAATTCGGAGAGAACCGACACAAGGATGTAAGAGAGCCGAACCTTTTTCGCGAGACGCAGCGCGCGCGGTGAGAACGTCTGGCGTTAGGGAAGTGAGACGAGAAGAAAGAAAGAAAGAAAGAAATGGAGATATGGGGGAAAGACGAAGTGGAAAAATGATGAAGGGAATCGGAAAGGTGGGAGCTAGGGCACGGATTGTGAAGAAATGGTGTGTGCGAAGGAAGAGGTGAGTTTTTTTTTAGAAAGAGAAATTATAAAAACAAAAATAAAAACGAAACTCATTAATTAGGGTAAGCAGCCTAATTTAATGGATTTGACTAAAGAAGAGGAGTCACATCCCTGCGCTGAAAGGGAGTTGTCTTTTCCCATGAGTCACGCCTCTATTTCTGAAAAGCAGTTGTCTTTTTTACAGAAGAGCATTAAAGGTTTTGGTGGCTCAATGGTGCGCAGTACTTTGGGAAGGAGAAGGAAGATTTGGGGAAGAGGAGAAGATCAGAAGGAATAAAAAGAATAAAAATAAAAATAAAATAAAAATAAAATTAAATTTGCATCAGAATTTAATAGAACGGAATAAATTAATGAATAATGAATA
>JAVKPL010002875.1:0-19132 GCA_032173675.1 Gastrolobium villosum
ATGTGTCCTTAGGAATTTGTTAGTGGACATTAATGAGTTTAGAGTTTCTATGAAGTAGTCTTTATTGTGTTTAGTTTTCCTAAGTTGGTTATTAGTCTTTTGCTAATGTTTATAAATAGCACCATGTAAACCATTGTAAAGTGGCTTGGCAATATACAGTAATAGTAAGAGGTATATTCAGAGACTTGTTTGTGTGTTTGAGTGTTTGTGAGAAACACCATTAGAGGACCTGTGAATTACAAATTGGTATCAAAGCTTGAGCCAATGGAAAATATGAGTAATAGTCTGCCAGTGCCCCGCCTGGCAAAGGTGAACTATGAAAACTGGAGTATCCAAATGAAGGCCCTTCTACGAGCTTATGACAGTTGGGGGTTGGTGCAAAATGGGTTCGTAGAACCTGATACAACGGAAGGATATTCAGCAAATCAACTCAAGCAATTGAGTGTGTTGAGATCAAAGGATGCAGCGGCACTATTTATGATGTTTCAAGCCGTTGAAGGAAGCGGTGGTCTTGAAAAGATTGGAGATGCGACGACGGCAAAGGAAGCATGGGATATATTGGAGACGACTTACAAAGGCGCGGACCGTGTGAAGCAGGTCCGACTTCAAACTCTAAGAGGAGAGTTGGAGGGGATGAAGATGAAGGAAACCGAAGGAGTGTCGGACTTCATCACCCGGGTTCAAACCGTGGTGAACCAGTTGAAACGAAATGGAGAGGTGTTGACCGACTCCAGAGTCGTTGAAAAAATTCCGATGTCTTTAACAGACGACTTCGAGAACGTGGTATGTGCAATTGAGGAGTCTAAGGACTTAGCTACGCTCTCTGTTGAAGAGCTAGCAGGTTCTCTTGAGGCGCATGAACAGCGCAAGAAAAAGAAGAAAGAAGAGACATTGGAGCAAGCACTTCAGTCAAAATCAAATATCAAGGATGAAAAGGCACTCTACTCTCAGAATGTCCGAGGTAGAGGTCGTGGACGAGGTGGACGTGGCCGAGGAGGTCGTGGCCGAGGTCAGGAGGTGAAACATGAAGAAAGAGCTGAGACGAGTCAGCAAAATTGGAGAGGTAGAGGACGTGGTCGAGGTGGAAGAGGTCGATGGACGAACCAAACAAACGTGGAATGTTACAAATGTGGGAAGTATGGACATTATTCAAGAGATTGCAACTCGGACAAGTGTTATAACTGTGGCCGAGTTGGGCATTTCGCTAAGGATTGCCGAGATGAAAGAAGAGTTGACGAGGCTTCAAACCTCACTGCAGAAGGAGAAATAAAAGATGGAGTTCTGATGTTAGCACATGGTGAAACTAGCTCGAAGGTTGAGTCGGAATGGTACCTGGATACTGGAGCCAGTAATCACATGTGTGGTTACAAACATTTGTTCAAGGAGTTGAGAACGGTGGAAGCTGGACATGTCTCTTTTGGAGACGCGTCCAAAATTGATGTGAAAGGCCGAGGTACGATCTGTTTCTTGCAAAGAGATGGACGAATTGGTACAATTCGGGACGTGTATTACGTGCCTGAGCTCAAAAGCAATATTCTGAGCATTGGACAATTGATGGAGAAAGGCTACTCGGTTCTAATGACAGACCGAGTTCTGCTGTTGAAAGACAAACAAGGGCGTCTGATAGCCCGAGTTCAGATGGAGAAAAATAGAATGTACAAGTTGAGTCTGAGGAGTATGGAGGTTGGTTGTCTGCAAGCCGAGGTGGAGGATAAAATGTCGCTGTGGCATCGACGGTTTGGACACCTTAATTATGGTGGTCTGACCGAGATGATGAAGAAGAACATGGTGGTGGGACTGCCAAAGATTAACTCTGAAGGAAATTTTTGTGAGGACTGCGTATTGGGAAAACATGCGAGGAGCCCATTCCAAAGGATGGCGAGATACCGAGCTAGGCAGCCTCTGGAATTAATTCATACCGACCTGTGTGGACCCATTACTCCAGGGTCATTCAGTGGTAAGAAGTATTTTGTCACGTTTATTGATGATTTTAGTCGAAAGACTTGGGAGTATTTTTTGAAGGAAAAATCCGAGGTGCTAGAGGCATTTAGGAACTTTAAAGTGATGATAGAAAATGGTACTGGGAGGTACATCAAGTCGGTCCGTTCAGACCGAGGTGGGGAGTACGTATCAACAGCTTTCAAGAAGTACTGTGAAGAACATGGGATAAGGCGGTTCCTGACCACACCGTACTCGCCCCAGCAGAATGGGTGTACAAAAAGAAAATGAATGCTAAGGGGGAGATCGAAAGATATAAAGCCCGGCTGGTGGCGAAAGGGTATAGACAGAAGGCCGGCATTGACTATGACGAGGTGTTCGCACCCGTAGCAAGAATGGAGACTATCAGGCTGTTAATTTCTCAAGCAGCCCAGTTCGGATGGCCGATCTATCAGATGGATGTGAAGTCGGCATTCTTAAATGGAGTACTCGAAGAGGAGGTGTATCTGGAACAACCTCCGGGATTCATGAAAGCAGGACAAGAAAGAAAAGTGTTGAGACTGAAGAAAGCTTTGTATGGTTTGAAGCAGGCCCCAAGAGCCTGGAACACAAGAATTGATAATTACTTCAAGAAAGATGGACTTGAACAATGTCCGTATAAACATGCACTCTACGTAAAGAAAGAAAGGAGGTAAAATTCTACTTGTTGCTCTATATGTTGATGATCTGATTTTCCTGGGTAATGATGAAGGAATGATTCAAGATTTTAAGAAAAAAATGACGAAGGATTTCGAGATGACGGATCTCGATCTGATGAGATACTTTCTTGGTTTGGAGGTTAGACAAGTTGAATCCAGGATCATCGTCTCTCGGGAAACCTATGCAAAAGGAATTCTAGAGAAGTTCAAAATGAGTGGTTGCAACCCTGTTTCAACCCCCATGGAACCCGGCGTTAAACTTTCAAGATATGATGGAGGAGAAAATGTAGATCCGAGTGTTTATCGTAGTCTAGTTGGAAGTCTGAGGTACTTGACGTGTACGAGGCCGGATCTGTGTCTGAGTGTTGGAATAATAAGCCGATTTATGGAAGAGCCGAGCTATACTCATTGGAAGGCGGCAAAGAGAATTTTAAGATATGTTCATGGAACAATCTCGCAAGGACTTCATTACTCGAAGTCGGATAAGTACAAACTGACAGGATATTCGGATAGTGATTGGTGCGGAGATGTTGATGACAGGAAGAGCACAGCTGGCTATGTATTTTTCATGGGAAACACGGCATTCACGTGGGTGTCAAAGAAGGAACCTATTGTGACTTTATCTACTTGTGAAGCCGAGTACGTTGCTGCTTCCTGGTGTGTCTGTCATGCAATTTGGCTGAGAAATTTACTGAGCAAGTTGGAGCAAGAGCAAGTCGGTTCAACTGAAATCCGTGTTGACAACAAATCTGCGATCGAGTTAGCAAAGAACCCGGTCAACCATGAAAGAAGTAAGCATATTGATGTCAGGTTCCATTTCATCCGAGATCAAGTCAAAGAAGGAAAGGTGGAGCTCACTCATGTTGCAAGCCGAGATCAAGTTGGAGATATTTTCACAAAGCCCCTGCCGACGTTGTTGTTTGAGAATTGCAAGAAGAAGATGGGAATGAAGGACGGCAGAGATATTAAAATTTAAGGGGGAGTTTTGTTGGTTTAAACTTTATTTAATTAAAGAAAATAGAAAATGAAGAGTCTCATGGTGAAGGGATGTGTCCTTAGGAATTTGTTAGTGGACATTAATGAGTTTAGAGTTTCTAGGTAGTCATTAATTTGTAGTCTTTATTGTGTTTAGTTTTCCTAAGTTGGTTATTAGTCTTTGTGCTAATGTTTATAAATAGCACCATGTAAACCATTGTACACACCAAATGTGCTTTTTTTTGGCATATACACTTAATAGTAACAGGTATATTCAGAGACTTGTATATGTGTGTTCATAGTAATGTGTTTGTTAGAATCTCTCATTTTTTTTCAAAGGTCTCTCAACACTTAGAATGAGCTTATATAAGTCTTTACAGAATTATCATCTGGTATGTAAAATTGTCTACTATGAGTTTAAACATCTTCTGTGATGGGAAATATTGGTCTCCGTCTCGTCTCCTTAAAACTCTTCGAACTCGAGATTTGTTATCACTGTTTTCATCATATATCAAATTTTACAATAAAAAGATTATGCAAAAAGAAGTTGCATGTCAGTACCACATGGCAACAAGAGTTGAATGACATCTTTAAAAAAATGTAACAATCTAAGGTTGAACGGCTCGAGCCTTGGAAGTGGTGGAGATTGTTTTCTTTTCTCGTACCGTTGCTGACAACTTAGCTAACTCTGCTAGTTGCTTGCTTGAATATGGAGGTTTGGTTTAATGAGCTATTTTTGTTTTTATATTTTTCAGTTTTCTTTATACCAATTTTATTTTTTACCCGCTTATATATATTGCTTTCTTTGTTGAATAGACACTGTACTTTTATGTGTATAAATAGATTTGCTCCTACACATTTTCTTAGATTCTTTTGTCTTCCTATATGTCTCTCTAAAGATAAAAAAAAAAATATTAAAGAAAGACACAAACTTTAAAATGCCGGAGCTGGTAACCATTGTTAAGAATGCATAATTTATAACAATATCATAAATATAGATAAAGGTGCATAGCATGCCATTGTAATTCTCTCAGAAAATCATGTTACGTGGAATTATTAAGCATTGGTTGTGACTGCAGCACTTGATTTGATGTCATATTGAGGGCTGAAAAAATGGGCAGAGAGAGAGAAGATAAGAGAGAGTTTACTAAACCACTATTTCATAGAGAATAAGACGCCTATCCATCCGTCTTATTGGCAACGACCATTTCCTTTCTCTCTCTCTCTCTCTTCATCTTTCTTTCATTTGAACCAGTGTCTGCTAAAAAACACACTGATTTCATATCATTTTTATTTTCTATTTTTGTACATTGCTCTTTCTCGCTCTCTTTTTCTTCTTTCTTTCTTTTCCATTTTGTTTTTTGGATGTTGTAAAATTCAAAAGAAGGAGATATGTATCTTCATTGATCATACAAGGGAAACATTATTATTAGTTCTCATGTTGATTCTGAGAGAGCAGTTAACAGGTTTTGCTGATATTTTTCTCACTTTCAGGTTTGTGCTGCATTCCCTAACATATCTTTCTGAGGATTTCTCTTCTCCCTTTTTATTATCACTTGGATCAACAATGTGTACCATAATGGTTTGTTAATATGTTATTCATTATAGAGATTAAAATTACTTTATTTTTAATCATTATAAATGCAATCATGTGCATCCGACTTTGACCATGATCACATGCATTCTACTATGAAGGTTGTTTCTTGCTCTTAATGTTTATATATGGTGTCGAGCATTCTAGAACTAGGTTTCTTGGTCTTTGTTAATTTGTAAATATTTGATCATAACTAGAAATTCAAGTACATTCCAAGAATATGGATATATGAATTCACATTAGGCTTTATAGAATAAGTGAGAACCTAAAAACTTTTTTAATATGATGTTGGATTGAAACATAAGTCCCTATTATGACTTCCCTAATAAAATCACTCGTCTACATCGCATGTCACATATTCTATCCTAATTAACTTATTTTCGTGTGCTCTTGCAGAAATTCCTCCTGAGGAGTGTTATTTGTTGTCCATTGAAGGCATCAAAGCCTGAAAAAGGGCCTGATGTAAGAGTTTCATGTTCTTTCATCATAGTATACACCAATAGTTGCCTCCCAAAAACAATCATATAATAATCCATGATTTATGAAGAATAATTTAATGTATTATTATTACTTTTGTAACTGCACTGATCCCCAACTAGCTTGGAATAAAGGTATTGTTGATGTTGACATTAATGTTGATGTAATAATACTTTTGTAACTGGAAAATTATTTATGATTGAGAGAATTGATCAAACTTTTGTTTTATACTTAAATGCAGATGAATCACAGTCGGTCACAAGAAGCTCTGAAGACAGATCATAGTTATGCAAATTCGGAAAATAATGTTTCAGAAAGTCACATAGAACAGGTTACTCAAAATGTTGCAAAGATGACAACTAAACCAGCATCTAAACCTCAGAAATTAGAACCACCAATGAGGAACATTTCTGATTTTTCAACTACTCAACGCCCAAGTCCAGGTGCAAGAATGCCTTCAAATTCTGATCCTTCAACTACTCAACGTCCAAGTCCAGGTGCAAGAATGCCTTCAAATTCTGATCCTTCAACTACCTCAACATCAGGAACTGCTTCAAGGGGATTTCCTATACCTACTACAAAGAGCACCAATCAAGTACAAGGGAGTGGCACAAATTCCCGCAGTGACAGTTTAGAGAGTACTAGTGCACCCATTAAGCCACATACTGGAGGTCATTCAAGGTGGGATGAAATTAACATGGTTTCAAAGGGTACTAGTCTTAATCTTAGCCATTTCAGGCTTCTGAAGCGTGTTGGTTATGGAGACATTGGAAGTGTGTATCTTGTGGAACTTAAAGGGACTAAGGCCTTCTTTGCAATGAAAGTAATGGATAAGGCATCCCTTGCAAGTAGAAACAAGCTTCTCAGAGCACAAACAGAAAGGGAGATTCTTGGACTTCTTGACCACCCTTTTTTGCCAACTTTATACTCTTACTTTGAAACTGATAAGTATTACTGTTTGGTCATGGAGTTCTGTAGTAGTGGTAGTCTGCATTCCCTTCGGTTGAAGCAACCTAACAAGCATTTCACTGAAGAGGCTGCAAGGTTAGTGACTTACTTGTTGATTTCAGTTCCATGAGTACACTTAAACGCACATACTCATACATTGGATTCCACCAGAGTTGTATATGTGTAGGTTGGCATTTTTGTTACAATAGTTATAAGACAAGGTTGCATTTTATTGTGTTCAATATAAATTTCTCTGCTTTACTGGACTTAATGTAGTAGTTTTATTATTCCCTTAATATGAAATAAGATGTCAGACAATTTCTGTGAAGGAAGTTCAGTTTACTTCAAATGTTCTCACATTAATCCTTTATTATTAATCTGTGTTTCTACATACTCCTGATAACAAATTCCTAAGTAATTGTAATTTCTTTCTTCTTACTTATCACTCTAATTTTCCTCTTCCCGTTCTGTGTTGTGGGGTTATATGATTGTTTTGTTATTCAGATGTTCTTTCTCTTGACTGATATTACTCAAAAATTTAACTGTGTGTGAAAATATATCTGCATATAGTTTAGTTTCTATAATAATATGAGTCTTCACAAACTGCTCCATCAGACCAAGAGTTTATTGACTTTTGAGATATAAAGTCTCACATTGGTTGGATGAACAACTAATGTGGAGTTTATAAGGCCTTGGGCACTCCCACCCTTTGAGCTAACTTTTGGGGTGGTGTATCTCAATGTTCTTTACTTGGTATCAGAACGGATGAATAGAAAAAGTATTGCAGTATTAAAACATCTTTCTAACAATAGAAAAATGTACAAGCACTGTGTGTCACTAATAACCTTTCTACAAGTTTTATTCATTACTTGTCTGGTTAATGCTATCACAACTAGTTATTAGTTGCTTGTTTAACGCACATAGAATAAAGATACATATTGATGAAGCATGTTTATCCTCACGTTTGTGTGACTGAATTGAACTTGATAACCTTTATTTTATCTTGAAAGAAGAAAATATATTTAACCTCTTAGCCACCAAAATTGAGTAAATATTTGATTTTCTACTTTCATGATTTCAGTGAACCATTAACAGCACCTTTCTGATTTCAGTTTTCAAAAGTCAAAGCCAATTTAACAATTCAATGTCCTAATTTCTTGTGACAGGTTTTATTGTGCAGAGATTTTGTTAGCTCTTGAGTATCTCCACATGCTAGGCATAGTGTACAGAGACTTAAAGCCAGAGAATGTTTTAGTCAGAGATGAAGGCCACATCATGCTATCAGATTTTGATTTATCACTTCGCTGTTCTGTGAGTCCAACACTTGTGAAATCCTCATCAGCACATGTAAGTAGCAATGGTTCTGTGGGAATATTGGATGATGAACATGCAGTCCCTGGTTGCATGCAGCCATCAAGTTTCTTCCCTCGCATTTTGCCTTCAAAAAAGAACCGAAAATCAAAATCAGATTTTGGCCTTATGGTTGGAGGTCGTCTACCTGAATTAATGGCAGAGCCTACAAATGTGCGTTCAATGTCATTTGTAGGGACACATGAATATCTTGCACCAGAGATTATACGTGGTGAGGGACATGGTAGTGCAGTGGATTGGTGGACATTTGGAATATTCTTATACGAGCTTTTGCTTGGGACAACACCCTTTAAGGGTGCTGGAAATCGTGCTACGTTGTTTAATGTCGTAGGACAACCATTAAGGTTCCCTGAAACTCCACATGTTAGTCCTGTGGCTAGAGATCTTATTAAAGGGTTGTTGGTGAAAGAACCTCATAAAAGATTTGCTCATAGGAGAGGTGCTACTGAAATAAAACAACACCCCTTTTTTGAAGGAGTGAATTGGGCTCTAATTAGAAGTGCTACACCTCCTATTATACCTGAACCTCTGGATTTTTCCCAGTATGCTAGCAGAGAAACTGAGGCACCGGCAGATAAGAAGATGCCAGAGAT
This sequence comes from Gastrolobium villosum, assembly GCA_032173675.1. Lineage (NCBI taxonomy): Eukaryota > Viridiplantae > Streptophyta > Magnoliopsida > Fabales > Fabaceae > Gastrolobium > Gastrolobium villosum. Next base: position 8,595 of record JAVKPL010002875.1, read on the forward strand.
TGCAAGTGATAAAAACAACAATGCACAACCTGATTCTTCTTATGAAGATTTTGAGTATTTTTAGAAGTACAAGTACTGTTTGGACAAATATATACATATATGATAGACTTTTGATAATTATGATAGACATTTATGATAATCAAAGATTGTGCACAGTGACATGTAAATTTTATGGACAAAAATACTTTCCTTTTTCTTTTGAGTTTCTTTAATGAACTGTTTTCCTAGTATCTTATTGCGGTATGGGTGCTCAGCCATTGCTATTAGTCCCTTCACATGGCTGTTGTAGCATTATTGTTGAGGCTTTAGGAATTATCATTCATTCTGCATTTTGGTACATGCCATGAGATCTGAAAATTTGAGCTGCAATTCGACTGAAGCAAAAGCAATCAAGTGGGATGGAATATATTGGCTTCAGTTGATTTTATTTTATTTTCAAGAATATATATTCAACCGTGAAATCTGTTGAATAAACTTTAAATGTTTTGTTAGTTTTATATTTAATAGTCTTAATTAAGCAGTCATGTGTTTAGATAAGTGAAAGGCCAAGAGTTGTAAGAAAGTGAAAGGCCAAGAGTTAGGGAGAATGAAAGGCCAAGAGTTAGAGAAAGTGAAAGGCCAAGAGTTAGAGAGGCCAAGAGTTGTTAGTTTTAGTTTTGTGGTTTATGACTAATTTAATGTTTGGTTCATGAAAAGGCAATCTATTGCCTATATAAACTAATCCATATTGTAAGCAGCATATCACAAAAAAAAGAGAAATACAAGTTTTGTCTTCTCCACAAGAAAATAGTTGTTTTTATTTTAAATTCTACATTATAGTGATACCACAAATTGGTATCAGAGCTATGGAGAGGGGGAGTGATATGGCACTACCTAAGTTGACGAAGGAGAACTACGAGAATTGGAGCATCCAGATGAAGGCTCTTCTCGGATCCCAGGACGCTTGGGAGAATGTTCAAGCAGGTTTTGTAGAACCACAGGACACTGGAGGCCATTCGGCGGCTCAAACCAAAGCGTTGAAAGAGACGCGTGCAAAAGACAAGTTGGCGTTATTCATGCTCTTCCGAGCTGTAGACGAATCCGGGTTCGAGAAGATAGCAAATTGTGAGACCTCAAAGGCAGCCTGGGACATCTTCGCAAATGTCTATAGAGGAGCTAACCGGGTTAAACAAGTCCGGCTTCAAACCCTTCGTGCCGAGTTGGAGGGAATGAAGATGAAGGACACGGAAGGAGTATCCGGGTTCGTTGCCCGGGTTCAAGGAATTGTGAACCAGTTAAAACGGAATGGAGAAGATATACCTGACACCAGAGTGGTGGAGAAAATCTTGAGATCTTTGACAGACCAGTTCGAAAACGTGGTTTGTGCCATAGAGGAGTCCAAGGACCTGTCTACACTCACCATTGACGAGTTGGCGGGTTCCCTTGAAGCGCATGAACAAAGAAAGAAGAAGAAGGAGGAAACTCTTGAGCAGGCACTTCAGACCAAAGCAACAATTAAAGATGAGAAGATGCTCTATTCTCAAAATTTTCGAAGTAGAGGACGTGGCCGCGGTGGACGAGGTACTAGCCGTGGTGGTAGAGGTCGAGGCCGAAGTCAAGAAGTGTATAGTGATGAGGTAGGACAGTCAAATCAACAAAACTGGAGAGGAAGAGGACGAGGTCGATGACGTGGATCGGCAAGTGTACCGAATCGCGCAAGTAATAAGTAGTAAGTCAGGTCGAATCCACAGAGAGTGTGTCTAAATCAATTAAACTATTCTTTTGAAGATTAAATGATCCAGGAGGTTTTTGACACGAATGTCAGGATTGTGTGGAAATTTGATTTGTAAAATAAAACGTGTTTTTGTTCTTTTTGAATATTTGAGAATCCAACAAAATAAGAGTTTGGAAATTTATGAGAAAAACGCTGCAGTTAGAGAACACTTACCGATGATCCCCACCTTTTACTCTGGATTAAGTTAAATATCAATATATATATCGTGAAATTAGATAATTATCAGATAAAAATATCAGTAGTTAATTCTCAATCCCTTGAAGAATTAACCCTTTAACCTCATATAAAACCCTAATTCCTTGATGTGTCCTATATGAGATCAAGCATAAAGATCGATAATTAAAACATCTACAATATGAATCATGTCTATCCCTAGATCATGTTCATACCGTCGTTCTATTCCCTTTCTGGATTAAAGACCGCAGATTCCTCTTGTTGGCCCTAATCCTCAGATTTATTATCAATTACTAGATTGATCGGATCTAATAATAACAATAACAATACGATCAGAATAGAACGAAATTCAAAGGATAAATATATAAATATAACTCAATCCATTGTATCAGGGGTTCACAAGGGTTCGTGACCCTAACCACAACAAAGAGGTTCTAGCCAACCATTATCATGGCTAAAATCCAATATTCATATAAAGACATCCAAATAGAAAAACTACAGAAAGGTAGAAGAAGAAGATGTTCCTCTCCGAATCTCCAGAGCCTTTCTCCTCAGAATGACCTAAAATTCTTCAGAATGACCAAGTGTGTCTTTAGGGTTGTCTTTTGCCCTTTTTATACACCTCAGAATTCTCCTTTCCTCGCAACTCACAGCTGTCCATTTCAACCCTACGCTTGGAGTGCAGGATCCACGCTCCAAGCGTAGAAACACTGTTTGATTTCTCCTTGTCTACGCTTCAAGCATAGGGTTCTACGCTTGAAGCGTAGACTCACTGCCTTGGGTCTCTTCCTACGCTTCAAGCGTTGAATTGAACGCTCCAAGCATGGAGCTTCTGTCTGATTTCTTCCTGCTCCTTTATTTGACCTTTTTCTCCAATAAACATGAAGAATTTGAGTGAGAGAGTGTCTGACAATTATTATTCAATAATTTCACCACATATACACCTTTATACACAGTTTTAGATCTGATTCCATGCTTTTTTGATCTATAAAAGTATATATGCTGGGAGCATATCAAACAATTCCCAGATTTAGACATTGTTGTCCCCAGCAATAAACTGATTCAAACTTAGAAAAATGTACAGCAGTATTTCAGCACAATATCATCCAAACAATCGAAGAAATTACTATGTCATGCCTGACTGAATCACTGCAAGAATTTTCAACGATGCCCTTACTTCTCTGAAAAATAATGAATGTAGTCTGAATATCCCTCACCAAGACAAAATATATCACTCCCACTCCGGTGTTTTTAGGGTATCAGACATACACAACCATCACAGCCGTAACACTGCCATAGGCTTGATCATATTCTCAAGATCCTTAAAAATGAAGGATTCAAACGCATGCATTAACTGATCAAAAGGACTTTTCAATGGTTTTAATTTGGCCTGGCTAAAGGTAGGAATTTATATGGAAAGTGGCTTTAAACAACTATGAGATTGAAAAACTGAAGATAACATAATTTATACAATTTCAACTCATCAGTTTTGCTCCACTAACTTGCCCACAGAATTTCGGGAAGTCAATTCCTATGTTGACCACTTTTATTCACAATGCTTCACCCACATTTTTCTTTTCCTTTTTCTAGATTTTTCTGTTTCTTTCTCTTCTTCTTTTTTTCTTTTTTTTTTCTTTTCCCCTTTTCAATTTGCTTAGTTTAGTGGAGCTTACCTTAGACATTTTCTTTTTTTTCCTTTAAAAGAATCAGCAATTCAATCTCACTTAAGGTAAGTCAACATGGATATAGGCTAAGCAACATTCAGGTAAATTATCAATGAACAGGCTTGGCTCAAGGGGATAACAATGGAAAAATCATTTATATAGGTGAGCTATATGGCCAGGGCTATCAAGAACAAACTGCCTTATCATGTCAGTTAAAATGCATGCCTTGTAGAGAAACAGACCAAGTTCTAGAGTGTTACCACAGTGAAGCCTCTCAGAGAAAAAAAAAATTACTGTATAGGCTCAAACTTCAAAGGCTATGATTTCAGACTAGATTCTCAAAAAGATATCAGGCATATCATGTATTCTAGCACACAATTCAGACAGACAAGCAATCATAAAATCTACTCATGCCAAGTGACATCATGCCAAAATTTTCAAAACTTAATGTACTTCCTAAGATGAACTCAATCATTTGTTAGGAAAGCAACACCTAGATCTGAGATTATCAACAGGCATATTCCAAAAAAATTTGCTGAATTTTTAAAGTCAACTATAACCAAGACAGATATTTAAAAATGAAAACGTAAATTGGTTCGAATATCTCCCCTGAAATGAAGTGTAGTTCCACAATTGCAGCTATAGTGCATGATCAGGTGGGCAAGGCTAACCACCATTCCCAGATTTTAGAAATTGCTGTCCCCAGCAATAACTAAGTATAATCAATTAAGAACTGCTGCGCAATTGAAACACACATCATTAACATAATTGTATCAGCAAAACAGTGAAAAATACCCTTAGACGTTCACATCCAAAAAGTAGCAGTGACCCTAACAAGATCCTATTGGTCATTAAAAACAAAATTAAAAACTAAAATTTAACAAAGTCTGAGAGAAAAACAAAAAGAATCCAGCGATCACTCCTCCATGGTGTACTGCTGGAAGGAACTAGGAGGATCTGCTGGATCAATCCCCATCTTCAGGCACATGGCCTTCATCATAGCATGCATTTCCAGGATGATGGGAGAGTCCTCATAAAGTGGCTGGCGAGCAGAGGATGAAGCTGAAGATGCCTGGGGTGCTGGAGGTGCCTGAGGTGCTGAAGGATCCTGTGGTTCTGGAGGAGGTATAGGATTGCCTTGGCTATTTAAAAGCCATGCTGCATGTTTCTCTGATTCTTTGTAATAACCCCCCAAAGCAATCTTGGTCATAGGCTTTTCAGCCTTCACATCTAATGGCTCAGAAGCGGGAATTTCAACCCCAGCTCGAATACATAGGTGAGAGATCAAGGAGCTGTGAGCCAACAGACTATTGTCCTTGCTTTGAGTGATCAGATGGACAATTCTGTCAGAGAGAATAGCAGCCATGTTCAGATTTCTATCCCCCATCAGCACGTAGTATAAGACAGCCCTCTCGACATTTACATCACTTTTGTTTGTAGAGGGAATGACAGTAGCATTCACAAAAGTATGCCAACTGATAGCCTCACCAGTAAGGCAGAGTCTAGTGAACTTTTCGGGTACGTTGGTGAGACCCTGTCTAAATTTCCATTCAGAGAATGGACTGGTTATCCTCTCCCGGATCTCATCAGCAATGAGAGGCATCTCTTCCCTGTAATATCCTTCCGAAGGCTGCATCATATTGAAGAGTCGGACAAATTCACACTCAGCAGTAGGATCGTATGATGTTTGCAGGAATTCTTCAATTGTGCCAGCATCAAAGGGTACTTCTTTCCCTCTCACCCAGCTCTTTCGGGTGGCATTGACAGTTGCCTTATCAGCATTAGCTAAGAATTCTCTAAGGATTCGCCCAGAGCTGTCCTGTGGGAAGGTCACCAGTGTCCTCCATTGTCTCCTTTGGACAACTGAATAAATATCGTCAAAGAGCAGGAGATTTCCCAAATCAAACCCCCTCTCTTTAATCACATTTTTATTCAGCAGCTTGGTTTCATAAAAGTCTTGCTTTTCAGCAGACAAAAACCTTCTGGAGTCAAAGTTGGTACGGGGTCTTTTAGTAACAGATGACCCTTCTGTACCCTTTTTCATCCTTTTTTCCTGAAAATCAGAAAAGTTCCCAATACATGGTGGCATAATAAATATTATCAGCAAAAAGATTCAGTTCACTTTTCATGACAACATTCAGCTTAATTCCCAGATTTAATCTCAACCATCAACTCATATCAACAGTCCCAACCCCCATTAATCATGCGAATCAACAATTGTATCAAAACACTACATGACTAACACCAGCGTCATATTTGAACAATTTGCATCTATACAAAATGGCAATGCATATTCTCAGCAAAAGTCAATCAGCATATTACCAGCAATCAATCCCAATGTGAACAAACATATACCACATGCAATCAATTTAAAATATTGAGATCATACTTCTCCTACACTTGCAATCATCATCGAGTAATGAGAAAATAGATAATGGATGGTTACCTTGTCTCCAGCCATTTGATGAAAAAAAATAGAAACCTAGCTCTCAATCCCAGAATTTCGCACCCAAGAATAATGCCAGTGAACAGTGGTGGTGATGCTAACTTGGCTGATGGTGTGCGTTTAGGGTTTGTTGGAAGGTGTGAGGGAGAGGGAAAATGAGAGAAAGAGTAGGTGGTTGTTGAGGTGTGGTGTAGAAGGTGGAAGATGGTGGCTGAAGAGTGGTGGTAGGGTGGTGGTGCGCGGTGATAGAAGGTGGTAGGGGAAAGGAGAGGGAGGGAAGAAGAAGGAGAAGGGAAGAGGGGAAAATGGGGTTTCGCGGTGCTGGAGAAATAGGGTTGCAACTTAAACCCTGTTCTACGCTTGAAGCGTAGAGTTCTACGCTTCAAGCGTAGACTTACTGTCCCAGCCGTTCCAAATTCCCAGTCTACGCTTCAAGCGTAGGGTCCTACGCTTGAAGCGTAGACCCTCTGCCTCTGACCTTCCGAATTCCAAACCCACGCTTCAAGCGTAGGGTTCTACGCTTGAAGCGTAGGACTACTGACCTTTTGAATTTCCTGCGCTGATAGCGTAGGTTTCTACGCTTGGAGCGCTCAGCCTCTGTTTACTCACCTTTTCTACGCTCGAAGCGTAGGGTTCTACGCTTGGAGCGTAGACCCACTGTCCTTTTAATCTGCTCTACGCTTGAAGCGTAGAGTTCTACGCTTCAAGCGTAGACTCACTGGATTTTTCTCTTTTCTCTCCAACTTTTTAATTAAATTTTTTTTTTTGGTACCTAAAAATAAATAATGAAAAACACGATAAAAATAAAAGGATAGAAATGCTGGGTTGCCTCCCAACTAGCGCGTGTTTAACGTCCCGAGCCTGACGGTTACCTCATTAAGTTGCAATGGATTTAAGGCGCAAGGCCACAACCTGTTTCACCACTGGTCCTCCATGAAAGAACTTCAACCTAGAGCCATTGACCTTGAAGGGTCTGTCTTCCTCCATGGGAGATATTTCAACAGTGCCATATGGAAAGGCCTTTTTAACCACAAAAGGACCTGTCCACCTGGATTTCAACTTCCCTGGAAAAAGTTTCAATCGGGAGTTGTACAACAACACCTGTTGGCCAGGCTCAAACTCCTTGTGTACAATCTTGCTATCATGGTATTTCTTGGCCTTTTCTTTGTAAATTCTGGAGCTTTCAAAAGCCGAATTCCTGAACTCATCAAGCTCTAACAGTTGAAACTTTCTCTTCTCAAGAGCTACTGTGGCATCAAAGTTCAAGAATTTAATAGCCCAAAAGGCTCTATGTTCAAGCTCCACAGGTAAGTGACAAGCTTTCCCATACACAAGCTGATAGGGAGACATTCCTATCGGAGTTTTGTATGCAGTTCGGTATGCCCACAGTGCATCATCCAGTCTCTTCGACCAATCCTTCCGAGAAATACTAACAGTCTTTTCAAGGATTCGCTTCAGTTCCCTGTTGGAAACTTCCACTTGGCCACTAGTCTGCGGATGATAAGGCGTAGCAACCTTATGCCTGACACCATACTTGGCTAACAGATTCTCAAACTGCTTATTACAAAAATGAGAGCCTCCATCACTTATGATTGCTCTCGGCACTCCAAACCTGGTAAAAATATTCTTCCGCAGGAAATTCACAACCACCTTGGCATCATTAGTAGGAAGAGCTGTTGCCTCAACCCACTTAGAAACGTAGTCAACAGCTACCAAAATATATTGGTTGGAATAGGAAGATGGGAATGGTCCCATGAAGTCAATCCCCCATAAATCAAATAATTCTACCTCCATAATAGTGTTTAGAGGCATTTCATCTTTACGGGAAATGTTCCCTGTCTTCTGGCATCTTTCACACTTTTCAACATATTCTCTAGCATCTTTGAAAAGTGTAGGCCAATAATAGCCACTTTGCAACACCTTTTGGGCAGTTCTGTTTCCACCAAAATGGCCACCATAATCAGAATTGTGACAATGCCATAAAATTCCCTTGATTTCCAACTCTGATACACATCTTCTCAAGATTCCATCAACACATTGGAAATACAGGAATGGATCATCCCATACATACCTCCTTGCATCATATAAGAACTTTTTCACTTGTTGCTTTGTGAAATTAGGAGGTATTTTCTTGATTACTTTAAAATTTACAAAATCAGCAAACCATGGTTCCACATGCAATGCAAAAATTGGTTTTTCAGACAAATTCAAAGAGATTGTAAGAACTTGTTCATCCGGAAAAGAATCGTTGATCTCTATAGCAGGATCATCTTGCAGGTTCTTCTCTCGAATTCTTGACAAGTGATCAGCAACTTTATTCTCCATCCCCGACTTGTCTTTTATCTCTAAATCAAATTCTTGGAACAACAACATCCACCTTAGCAGTCGTGGTTTGGCATCTTGTTTAGAGATCAAATACTTTATAGCTGCGTGATCAGTGAAGATGATGGTCTTGGCACCGAGGAGATATGGTCTAAATTTATCAAGTGCATAGACCACAGCAAGCATCTCCTTCTCTGTTGTTGCATAATTCACCTGTGCTTCATTCAGAACTTTGCTAGCATAGTAAATTACATGCAACAGTTTGTTTCTTCTCTGCCCAAGAACAGCACCAATAGCAAGATCACTAGCGTCACACATCAACTCAAACGGCATACTCCAATCAGGAGATATCAAGACAGGAGCAGTAGTGAGCTTTTCCTTTAGCAAATTAAATGCTTTAAGGCAAGCATCATTGAAAACAAACTCATTGTCTTTCATTAGAAGTTGACTTAGTGGCTTGGCAATTTTAGAGAAATCCTTGATGAATCTTCTATAAAAGCCAGCATGACCAAGGAAACTTCTCACTCCATTAACATTAATTGGAGGAGGTAGTTTTTCAATGAGCATCAGTTTTGCTTTATCAACTTCTATACCTTCCTTAGAAATTTTGTGTCCAAGCACAATGCCTTCTTGGACCATGAAGTGACATTTCTCCCAGTTGAGAACCAGGTTTGTCTCTTGGCATCTTTTCAGTACTTTAGACAAATTGCATAAGCAATCATCAAAACAAGAGCCAAAGACCGAAAAGTCATCCATGAATACCTCCAAGAACTTTTCTACCATATCTGAGAAAATTGATAACATGCACCTTTGAAAAGTAGCAGGTGCATTGCATAGTCCAAACGGCATCCTCCTATAGGCAAAAACGCCAAAAGGACAAGTGAATGCTGTCTTCTCCTGATCTTCAGGAGTCACTGCAATTTGATTATAGCCACTGTATCCATCTAGAAAACAATAGTAAGAATGACCCGCCAACCTTTCTAGCATTTGATCCACAAAAGGGAGAGGAAAATGATCCTTCCTTGTTGCTTCATTAAGCCTTCTATAGTCAACACACATCCGCCAGCCAGTAATTGTCCTGGTAGAGATTAGCTCATCCTTATCATTCTTCACCACAGTGACACCCCCTTTCTTAGGCACGGTTTGTACAGGGCTTACCCATGCAGTATCTGATATTGAATAAATCATACCTGCATCAAGAAGTTTGACCACTTCTTTTCTCACTACTTCTTTCATCATGGGGTTTAATCTCCTCTGAGGCTGCCTTACAGGTTTGATATCATTCTCCATGAGAATTTTATGCGTACAGAAGGAAGGACTTATACCCTTTAGATCAGCCATGGACCATCCTAAAGCAGTCTTGTGCTTTAAAAGAACTTGTTTCAGCTTCTTCTCATCATCAGCAGATAACCTGTTATTTATGATCACCGGATATGTTTCATTATCCCCCAGGAAAATATACTTTAGAGTAGGAGGTAACTCCTTAAGATAAGCAACTCATCAGCAGCTTTAATGTCTTCCTCAAAAGGGATATGATCTCTCTCTTGCAATTCAACAGTCAATTCTTGCAAGGGAGTTTTATCTTCATGTACCACCTCTTCTAAGACATTAATTTCAAAACACTCACTATCATCATATGGTCTTTTCATTGCATCAAAGACATTGACAGTGATTGTGTCTTCATTCATCCTTAGCACCAGCTTTCCCTGCTCTACATCAATCATTGCACGGGCTGTGGCCAGGAAAGGTCTACCCAATATGAGAGGCATTTCATTTTCTACCTCCATATCAAGCACAATAAAATCAGCCGGAAAGATGAACTTGTCAATTTTTACAAGGACATCTTCGACTATACCACTTGGCTTCCTTAAGGATCTATCAGCAAGCTGAAGAGAAACCAAAGTAGGCTTCAATTCAGTAATCCCCAAGGCTTTACAGACAGATAAGGGCATCAGATTAATGCTTGCCCCCAAATCACACAAAGCTTTGCCAATCTTTGTATCTCCGATTTCAATTTCAATGTTGAAGCTTCCAGGATCACGAAGTTTAGGAGGAAACTTCCTAGTGATAATAGCACTGCACTTCTCAGTAAGTGCAACTGTCTGACACTCTTGTAGCTTATGCTTCCTGGAGAGGAGATCTTTCATGAATTTTGCAT
>JAVKPL010002876.1:0-18684 GCA_032173675.1 Gastrolobium villosum
GTATACACTAGTCGCTTTTGGACAAACATAATAACCATACAAAACGCGGTTTGCCCAATTCATGCATACTAGACGTTCTAATCATACATGCATATAAACAGTTTATATTGAGATAGCCATGGTGCTCGCGCTTTTGTCCCTTTTTGCTTCTTTAAGCAACGGCCGCTTGTCGTCTATACGCCACTAGCCTATTTCTCTAATTACAAATAATTAAAGAAACTCCATAACATTTTGGAGGAACAAAATTACAAAATTTAAATTACAAATACACTTGTAAATTAAAATGCGCGATTACACATTAATTTAAAATTCAAAAAATTCAAATCCGGGCACCATGACCATCCCCTTCCTGTTTGTACCTGAAAAGTTCAAAACTTGCAAACACAAACATTATATTATCACATAACATTTTCACATGTATTTTGACATTTAACATTTAAACACCAAAATAACATCTAGATTCATAATCTTAAATTTCTCATTGGCCGAATTTAAAAACAATTTCAATTCAAAATTTTGTTAATTCTTTCTTAAAGAAAACAAAATTAAACCATGCATGTAGCCATATATCCCTACATGGCCGAATCATATAGGTGACTATATGATAAATTTTGTCACAAAATTTCATGCATATAAACATGACACAATTCATGGAGAAAAATAAGAAATCATTCAAGGTACTCTTAGTACCCTCCATGGCCGAATCTACCCTTTCAAAAAGGGTGTTCCTTTTAAAACTTTCATAAAGAAAAAGAAACTAAACCATGATGCATAATGTTTTATGAACACAGAATCAAATTTTCATGTTCATAAAAACAAAAACTTTAACACTTTAAAGGATTTGTGATTCAAAATCCACATGCAGAATTTAAACTTTAACCCTTTAAAGATTTTTGACCGTGAAAAACTCTTTTCACAAACAAGGTACCATCACCCGTCGATGGTAAAGCAACCGGGCTCTGATACCACTTGAAGTAAACTGGCCTTTGAAGGCCGATGAATGTAAGGTGTAAAACAAAAAATTTACTGCGGAATATACATGCACACATAGGTTCATGCTTTAAGACAGCATGATGTTACCTTGTTTTTGGCCTGATCAGTCAGGGAGATCAGATGTCAGGCTTGAAGGGTTCAAACCCTCTAATGGTGATCCACACCACCGTTCGTCAATGATGCAAGAACCCTTTCTTGAAAGCCACCAGATGAACACCACAGTGGGGCTTGCTATGCGCACAAGTGGTGAAGGTGGAGGCCAGGTATTCTGTTTGGAAAGGTGTAGTGAGCTACCCTACAGAATGGTGCATAGATGGAGGAGAGTTGGCTAGGTTTTTCACAAAACCCTAAGGTGAGGAACAAGTCATATATATGCGCACACTTGGAGAGGAGGAGGGAATTAAATCATTCAAAATGAAAAACAAACTTTCAAATCTCTTTGAAAGTTGCGCATAGAACAGTGAGATAAGGTGGAGCTGTTGCAAAACTAACTTTCCCAACAACCTCCAATCTTATCCACATGAAATTAAGTTCAAAATAATTTAAACTTAAATTCATAAACTATCATATAGTATATACTTCTCATGCGCATAATTCAGCCCTAGAAGGGGTCCAAATACATTGAGTAGTTGCATTCAAAATTTGAATCAACTCACCCACTGATTCCCTCAACCACCAAATCTGAATGGAGGTTTGTTTTAAGTGATAAGATAACATTCTTATCAACTAAAAGTTGCGCACCAAACAGCCAAGGGAGTGCCTCCAAAGATACTTCTTGATCCAAGGAATATGCTCCAATAAGATCCTGTCTTATCCTTTTGTTATGAAACAACTTTTCAAAACCAATTCAAATTCGAATTCAAACACTTGAATTCAAACGTTCAAAACATTCAAATTCAAAATTCAAAATTTCAAATTTCAAATTCAAAATTCGAATTTCAAAATTCAAATCCAAATTCAAATTTCAAAATTCAAATTTCAAATTTCAAATATCAAATTCAAAATTCGAAATTCTAAATTCAAATTTCAAAATTCAAATTTCAAATTCAAGATTCGAAATTCAAATATTTGATTATTAATTTAACTAATTAAATAAATTAGTAATGGCTTGGACTATCCAAGCCCATTACTAAACTCCATGCACCACCCACCCATTTAGGTGGGCTTCCAAACAGCTTCTTGGGCTAATAACATTATTAGGCCCAATACCTTTAAAGCTAGTCCATCATGACTACAAGGTGTTAGTGTGTGACCCATTAGGTCCAACTTAGCTTCTGATATAACTGGGCTTGGGCCCAACAAGCCCACAACCCAATTAATGACAACACAGAGCACTAGCAATGCTTTGTTGCCCCAGAATTAGTCAGATTAATGACTTGATCAACCTATTGCACATATTTGGTTACCGTATGTATTTCCCTTCGTCTCGGTTATCTTCCCATTAACCTAGGGTAAGGAAATGTATCAACCCCTGCGGTTTAGGGTAAGCTTTATTCGAAATAGGGAATCTTCAATTTACTGACTCTAAAGGCAGATCATCTCATGATCTCTTTTACTATGCATAGATTCCCGAGTCCCTGTAAATGTCATCCCGATTTCTCCGATTTACAGATAGCCTAATCTCTCACAGAGATTTGACGAATTCCTTTAGCTTATTACCCTAGCCCTGTGCCCTTTAAGGACACACCCAACAGTATACCTATAAGTCTCCATGTTTCAGGCAGACGAGGTATACAATCAAAACATGCCTTCAAGAACACAGTCTAAGTAATAACTTCTGGTCTAAGGAAAGACATACCCAAACATAAAGAGATTACTCTAATGACGCTATCTGTGAGATTTCCTCATAGAGTCTCTTTTTGGGTCTGTTCAGTGCGAGCTATACTCTTATAGGTCCACCCACGACTTTAGCTAAGATATCTCCATATCTGCAGCTCATGAGGTCTTTACCTTGTATCCATATACAAGTAGATAAGTCGTACTAGTCTTTACTCGAGATCACTGATCCCCAAACTCAGTGTCTCTAGACTAGGAACATATAATTAGGAATAGACATGCAATATCCTTGAATCCTCATGATCGTGATCTCATCACAGATACTCAAGAGATACCTGTTCTATTCCAAGGGGTTTATCCAGTTCGTTCATATAATATTAACAGTAATATCGAGACACAATATGAAACTGAATAAATAATGCTTTCATTTATTTGCGACAAACAAAGTTCTACATCTAGTGTCCTTTATTTAATCAAAAGATTGTCTTTAGGACACCCATATGCTAACAGGGCCCATAGTATCTAAAACTCAGTTTATGGGAAGAACGGCGTTGCACTGACAACTGGCGGTATGGCTGAAGACGTAGCAGGACTGAAGCGCCTACTTCAAAGGTAATATCTTTTCGCATTTTGTCCACCACCGATTTCATATGTTGTTGAGCTCTAACAAGATGCATTTTAACCCTTGTGAGGATATCGGCCCGTGAAGATAGTTCAGAATCAACCGCCTCATTAGTGGAAGAACCCAGTGTATAAGCCAGCATACTAGGAGAAGGTTTACCAAATATAATGTGGTATGGGGACATGCCAGTGGAGCTATGAGTATTTGTATTGTAGTGGTATTCGGCCCATGCCAAGTGTTGAACCCAAGAGGAAGGAAGGTCATGGGTAAAGGCACGGAGATACAATTGCAAACTCTGATTCAAGCGTTCCGTGATTCCATCGGTTTGGGGATGGTATGCGGAGCTGAAACGAAGACTGGTGCCTTGCAGACGGAAAAGACTCCTCCAAAAATTACTTTAAAAAATGGGATCACGGTCGGAAATGATGGATTGTGGAATGCCATGAAGCTTCCCAACAGTGTTCCAGAAAACCTGGGCGACCTTATAGGCGGTGTATGTAGACGGCAATGGAGCAAAGTGGGCACCCTTGGAGAAGCGGTCAATCACCACCATGATGGCTGTGAAACCAGAAGAAAGAGGCAAGTGGGTAACGAAGTCCATTGCCAGGTCTATCCAAATGCTGTCTGGTGGGGCAATGGGTTGCAACAAGCCCAAGGGGCAGTGGTTGGGAGGTTTTATTTTTTGACAAATCTCGCAATGTTGTATAAATTGCTTCACATCCTGTCTTATTGATTTCCAGGCAAGATTCTGGCTGATCCTGGCTAACGTGCCTCTGACACCCGAATGTCCACCCTGTACCGAGGAGTGTAAATCCTGCAGTAAATGGGGAATTAACTGTGAAGCAGCTGGTAGAAAGAGACGGTGGTGATGAAATAACAAGTCATCTTTGACACGCCACTGAGGAAGGGCTGCAGGATTCTGATTGAGGGTTTGTAAAAGCGAGGAAGCATAAGGATCCTTCTGGAGTTCTGTGAGCAAAACATCTCGATACTGGCTAACAGGGCCAGTGAGAGCTGCCAAGTGAGATGAAACAGTCTCAGATTGATGATTGGGGTGACGGGATAAGGCATCTGCGACTTTGTTAGTCCTACCGGCTTTGTGGACTATAGTTTAGTTGAAGCCTAATAACTTCGAAAGAAATTGCTGCTGCTCCGGTGTCTGAATCACCTGATTCATCAGGTTATGGAGACTCTGATGATCAGTATAAATGGTGAATGGAACTCCGAGAAGATATTATCTCCATTTGGCCACGGCCGATGTGATGGCAAACATCTCTCTAATGTAAGTGGATTTACCCCGCATGGTAGGAGAGAGTTTACGGCTATAAAAGGAGATGGGATGGTGTTTATGTAACAACACAGCACCGATGCCAACACCTGATGCATCTGTTTCAATGGAGAATGGCTCCTTGAAGTTGGGAAGGGCCAGAACCGGGGCTGAAGTAAGCCGAATTTTGAGCTGTTGAAGGGCAGTGGCTGCTTCCTCAAATCCGTCTTTTGTCAGAAAATCCGTCAAAGGACTGGCTATATATGCATAATGTTTGATGAAGCGGCGATAGTAGCCAGAGAGTCCCAAGAAGGCACGCACTTGGCTGGCATTAATTGGAGGGGGCCATTCTGCAATTGCTTGAAGTTTCTGAGGGTCAGGTGACACACCCTTGCTGGAAATGAGGTGCCCCAGGAACTGAATGGTGTGCTGGAAAAAAAGACACTTCGACAGCTTGGCAAAAAAAAGATGCCTCCTCAAGGTTGTGAGAACTGCCGAGAGATGTTGGATGTGATCCTGCAAAGTATGACTATACACCAAGATGTCATCAAAAAATATAACTACAAAACGGCGAAGAAAGGGGGAAAACACTTCATTCATAGTAGCCTGAAAGGTGGAGGGAGCATTAGATAACCCAAAGGGCATCACCATAAATTCATAATGGCCCTGGTGAGTTCGAAAAGCCGTTTTATGAATATCCTCCAGTGCCATTCGGATTTGTTGATAACCGGAACGCAAGTCCAGTTTGGAAAATATGATTGCTCCATACAATTCATCCAGAAGTTCGTCAATGGTGGGTATGGAAAATTTGTCCTTGACAGTAACGGCATTTAATGCTCTATAGTCAACACAAAATCGCCATGTTCCGTCCTTTTTCTTGACCAACAGTACAGGGGAACTGAAGGCAAATTGACTGGGCCTTATAATACCTGTAAGTAACATTTCCTGCACCAATTTCTCAATTTCATTTTTTTGATAGTGAGGGTAACGATAAGGTCAGACTTGTACTGGGTTGGTGGCAGGTTCAAGAATGATACGGTGGTTGTGGGCTCTATCAGGTGGTAAGTTCGATGGTTCAGCAAAAACGTCAGTGAATTGGGATAACAACTGCTGGGTTTCGGATGTGTGTATGGGGTCAGGGGAGGTGGAGACGGTTGGGAAATCAGTATGGAAGCACATGAGACAAGCTTGAATGGAGTCTTGGGTGGCTAATTTATGCAGTTGGGCAGGAGATATGTGTTGGGCATGCAGTGGATTGTCTCCCTGTAATGTTATTGGCACAGACTGGTGGCTGAAGGACATAGTAAGAGCTTTATAATCGGTAACAATGGGGCCCAAGGTGGCCAACCATTGTATACCCAAAATAATGTCTGCACCCTTAAGTTCCAGAACATATAATTCTACATGGAAGAGGTGTTGCTTAATCCATATAGGAGTGTTATCACATTTGGTGGAGCAAGTGAGATTATCCCCATTTCCAACCTGTACCTTAAAAGGCAGGATAGACAATAGTAGTAAATTGAGAAAACGAGCCATCCACGGAGTAATGAAGTTGTGAGTACTTCCTCCGTCAATTAAAATCTGTGTGGAATGCCCCTCCACAAGTCCTTGTACCCAGAAGGAACTGGAAAAGGGATTGCCAAAAAGGGCATTAAAGCTTATCTCCGGAGCTACTTCTGACTCAGAGTGTACTGCATCTGTGCATGGGACCACTAGTGGACATATGACATCTGGTGGGTCAGGTTCGTCCACTATCCCTTCTAAATAAAGTAGTGTTGCTCTACCTTTACATTTGTGACCAAAAACATAGTGTTCATCGCAATTGTAGCACAAATTTTTCTCTCTTTTTGCAAGCATTTCTTCAGGTGACAGTCGACGGATAGGTAAGGCAGGAAGTGGTTTGCTGGAATTGGTTTTGGGCTGGGAGTTGCTAGCAGTGGTGTCTGTTAGTGTAGGAGCTGTGGAAAACGGTTTGGACGTATTGGTTCATGGCTTGTGGAACCTGTCCTCGGAGAATTGATCCTCATATAATCTGGCTAATGCAAAAGCCTCATGAAAATCACGAGGTCGGTGAGTCGAAACCAATCGACGAATCTTCGGTTTAAGACCCGAAACAAAGATGTTGTGCAGCATAGCAATAGAGAGCCCTGGAACCTTGCTGGCCAGACGTTCAAACATGGCCTGATAATCATGCACATAACCGGATTGCTATAGTTTTACAAGTGCACCAGTTTGATCATCATACTCGGAAAGACCAAAGCGGTATTGGAGTGCCGCACAGAAGGCAGGCCAGGTGGGTAAGTTAGTATCAACAAACGATGCATTAAACCAACAAGTTGCTGGGTCGGCAAGGTGAATAGAAGCTAACAAGAATTTTTCATTTTCAGGAATGGTGTAAAATCTAAAGTACCTTTCAGCGGACGTGATCCATGAGGAAGGATCTCCAGAATGGAATTTGGGAAACTCAATTTTGATTTGGCGGAATCTGTGCGTCTCAGATCCAGCATGGGAATTGTTTCCATGGGGTCTAGATCCTAGAATGCTTGCTGAAGAAGTAGTTCCTGGGATGTGCTGTTGAAGAGCTAAGAGTCGAGTGAGAGTTTCCTGAACTTGAGATTGGGATTCCTGGAGATGGAGGAATTGTTGTTCACGGACGGATTCAGATAGCTCTAGACGGTGTTGTAGCTCATCCATACGGTGAGTCACGTCAATTTGCAAGGAGTCTATACGATTGGAAACATCCTTGAGACGAGTGCTTTCTGCCATAATTGTTCGAAAGGAAAATGAGTGCAATGAAAGCACCAAATTGTTAAGTGTTTTCTTAATATTTTAGAGAGAACAGAGTAAGTTGAGAAGAAATCAGAAGAGAGGGAAATTGTCAAACTTTTCATGCCTTTTTCTCATTCATTCCTCTTTTTAATACTTTTCTAACAATTTTCTAACTGACTCCAGGTGACTATTCCCTGTGAAGCCTATGTATCACACTTCATAGACTCTCATCACTAATACAATTAAATGGACTCTAACATTGGTATTTATCTAAGTAACTGGGCCGCTTGGTAACTCTTGTGGGCCTATTATTAGTATGAGTTGTAACAAAGAAGTTTTCAAGATGGATGTAAGGGTCTTCTGTGCTTCCTCCGGCAAATTGGTCTTTTTGAATCAGATGCAAAAGTGCAGGCTTGAGTTCAAAATTGTCAGCATCCATGTTTGGTCTAACAATGCTCGTTGTCTGCGGAACTCGAGCAAGAGTCATGTAATCTCCCAACGTTCTCGGAGGTGGTGGAATTCCATTGTTGTCTCCCATGGCTTCTTCTCTTGGTTCTGTTGAGCTTGAAGCTTCTTTCTCTTTCTGCCTTCTTTCTTTAGCGATCTTTATGTTTCTTTTTGTTGTTTTCTCTATCTCCGGGTCAAATTGCAAGTAATCGGTGTCAACGGTACCTCGCATAAACCAGAAAATAGATTATAAAATAAAAATAAAAACTGAATTTAAATAACAAAAATTAAATAACAGAATATAAAGTCCAATCTAAAGAATTAATAGCTACTATTAATGTTGAAACAATAATCTCTGGCAACGGCGCCAAGAACTTGTTGGGTTTCTGGAGCGCTTAAGTTTGAATTTTGGGGCTTATGCTCACAGATGGACGCTTAAGCCTGAATTTGAGGGCTTAAACCTCCTGGGACAATAGTGCAGATTTGTATAAGGGCGCTTAAGCTTGAATTTGGGGGCTTGAGTTTCCTCGGATAGTGGCTATTTGCTTATTTTGGAATAATTGAGGGCTTAAACTTCGAAATGGGGGCTTAAGCCTCCTCTTCAACAACTTTATAATCTTGATTTTCTTTATATAGATCCTCATATCTTCTAGTTTTGATCTCCATCTACCCAAGCTTCATATTTGACTCCACTTATCATCAAATCCCTTCAAAATAGCAAATATATATTATTTAATTCATATTTAAAAAAGTTCATGATTTTTATATTAAAACCCTAGTTTTTGACTTGTTCAACTTGATAATTTTTATTAATTTAGTCTATAAAAATAAGATAAACTAAAGATTTATCAAAGACATAAATAAATAAAGACATAAACTAAATAGTAGGATACTAAATTGATATGAAATAATATTATGACATGATGAGAAATACAAAATGTTAATTCTTATTTGCAGTAATTATTAAATTTCTAATTTCATTAAATAAAGAAACAAATCATAAAAATATAAAGAAGTATAAAAATTATTTTAAAATATCATAAAGATATTTAAAAATATAATGACAATATTAAAAATGTTTTTCAAATATTTTAAGATTTCTCCTTAAACTTCCCAAGCTTCTTATAATATAGAAAATTTAGGGTTTTTTAATTTGTTTGAAAAAAAAATAGACATTCCATTCATTATGTTGTGTACTTCGTTTTTCTTTTAATCTCCTTTTCTTAAATAACATTATTATTTTTATTGGTGAAATCTTAAATAACATTTTGATTCTGCACGTGTTGATCTTTAGGGAACCAACGAATGATCAGGGGCCTTAGATGCATTTGTATCCATTGTAATAGGGGTACCAGGCCTAATCCAATGCATTTGTATCCATTGTAATAGGGCTACCAGGCCTAATCCAATGCATTTGTATCCATTATGGAGAAATGAAGACTGAAGATCCTTTACTCCAGTACTTGGTGGACTTGTTGGCATGTGCTTTTCTTTACTGTCTCGTCATTCCTCAACAACGAAATGTTAAACTCTACATATATAATTGAAGAGATTCAATATTGTCACATGATAACACGCCTTACTTTTTTTTTTGTAAACATAACAGGCCTTACTTAGTCCGTGAAAGATTGCTTTCGGTTATTGACTTTGTTGGTTTTGCAAATCCACTTGGGCTGCTCAGTCAGGGCCCAATCCATACTAATAATGTTAATCAACGGGCCATTAGAATTAGTACTAAGCCCAAATGTTTTAATGATTTCATAGTGGGCTCATAGCCTTTTTGTTACTAGGACTGTGATGCGTGTAATCACTTGATCCTTGAGAATATATACAGAAACTGAAAAGAAGAGAAAACATAGAAAATTGTTGGACAACTTCCCTCTCTCTGATTTTCTCTCTCCTCTAACTACCTTCTTATTGCTTTTCTCATCTCCTTCCCTACAATCTGGTGCTTTCATTGATGCATTTCCTCCTATGGCTGACAACACTAGGATGAGAGATATTCAAAATCAACTAAATGAACTCAGGCAGCAACTTCAAGCTACGGAGAATCATCTTCAAACGACTGAAAATTCAACCACCCAGCAATTTAACACTTGGGAGGTAGCCCATGACCGCCGCTTCAATGCGATTGAACTCCAACAGAACGAACGTTTTGATGACATGCGCACTGATTTGGAACGTCAACTACAACAACACAATAACAATGGAATGGCTAATCACCCTGGGCGTCAACAGGGGATTCTGGGTCCTGGTCCTGGGGGACGTGCCCCACGATTAGATCTCCCAAGGTTTTCCTCTGGTGATCCCAATCGGTGGCTTTTTGTTGTTGAATGCTACTTTATGTATTACCAAACCCTTGAACCTGATAAGCTTCTCTTAGCTTCTTTCCATCTGGAAGATCCAGCAGCAAGTTGGTTTCAGGGTATGTCACGTGATGGTATCATTACCACATGGAATGCATTTGTCCTGGCCATACATCAACGCTTTGGCCCTACGGAATTTGAAGACCCAGCTTCACTTCTGGCCAAGTTACAACAAACTTCTTCGGTCCAAGACTACCAGACTTCGTTTGAAAGACTTTCGAGCCGTGTACCAGGATTATCCCCTGCTCTCACCAAGAGCATGTTCATCTCGGGCCTCAAACCCAGAATCCGCAGCTCGATCATACCTCATCGACCTGTGGATGTACATGAAGCATTTGCTTTGGCACGTGTATATGAAGATCAAATCAATTTGGAGAGATCTTCCAAACCGTGGGTCCACAAGTCCAGTTCTTCCACACCAGCTATTTCTCTGCCAGGATCTCCTCAGGTTACTCAATCTTCACCTATTGCTGCCATTCCCATTAAAAGATTATCCCCTGCAGAAATTCAAGCAAAACGAGATAAGAACATTTGCTTTAATTGTGATGAAAAATATCATTTTGGCCATAAATGCAAAAATAAGCCGGCCCTGATATATATGGATGGAACTGATACTGATTTTGCAGCAAAGGAACCCATTGATAGTAGTGAAGAGACACAGACCAGTGTGGAACCTGTTAGCATATAGGTGTCCTAGAGACAATCTTTTGATAAAATAAAGGACACTAGATGTAGAACTTTGTTTGTCGCAAATAAATGAAAGCACTATTTATTCAGTTTCATATTGTGTCTCGATATTACTGTTAATATTATATGAACGAACTGGATAAACCCCTTGGAATGGAACAGGTATCTCTTGAGTATCTGTGATGAGATCACGATCATGAGGATTCAAGGATATTGCATGTCTATTCCTAATTATATGTTCCTAGTCTAGAGACACTGAGTTTGGGGATCAGTGATCTCGAGTAAAGACTAGTACGACTTATCTACTTGTATATGGATACAAGGTAAAGACCTCATGAGCTGCAGATATGGAGATATCTTAGCTAAAGTCGTGGGTGGACCTATATGAGTATAGCTCGCACTGAACAGACCCAAAAGAGACTCTATGAGGAAATCTCACAGATAGTGTCATCAGAGTAATCTCTTTATGTTTGGGTATGTCTTTCCTTAGACCAGAAGTCATTATTTTCTTGAAGGCATGTTTTGATTGTATGCCTCGTCTGCCTGAAACATGGAGACTCATAGGTATACTGTTGGGCGTGTCCTTAAAGGGCACAGGGCTAGGGTAATAAGCTGAAGGAATTCGTCAAATCTCTATGAGAGGTTAGGTTATCTGTAAACCGGAGAAATCGGGATGACATTTACAAGGACTCGGGAATCTATGCATAGTAAAAGAGATCATGAGATGATCTGCCTTTAGAGTCAGTAAATTGAAGATTTCCTATTTCGAATAAAGCTTACCCTAAACCTCAGGGGTTGATACATTTCCTTACCCTGGGTTAATGGGAAGATAACCGAGACGAAGGGAAATACATACGGCAACCAAATATGTGCAATAGGTTGATCAAGTCATTAATCTGACTAGTTCTGGGGCAACAAAGCATTGCTAGTGCTCTGTGTTGTCATTAATTGGGTTGTGGGCTTGTTGGGCCCAAGCCCAGTTATGTCAGAAGCTAAGTTGGACCTAATGGGTCACACACTAACACCTTGTAGTCATGATGGACTAGCTTTAAAGGTATTGGGCCTAATAATGGTTGTTAGCCCAAGAAGCTGTTTGGAAGCCCACCTAAATGGGTGGGTGGTGCATGGAGCTTAGTAATGGGCTTGGATAGTCCAAGCCATTACTAATTAATTTAATTAGTTAAATTAATAATCAAATATTTGAATTTCGAATTTTGAATTTGAAATTTGAATTTTGAAATTTGAATTTAGAATTTTAATTTCGAAATTCGAATTTTGAATTTGAAATTTGAAATTTGAATTTTGAAATTTGAATTTGGATTTGAATTTTGAAATTCGAATTTTGAATTTTAAATTTGAAATTTTGAATTTTGAATTTTGAATTTGAATATTTGAACGTTTGAATTCAAGTGTTTGAATTCGAATTTGAATTGGTTTTGAAAAGTTGTTTCATAACAAAAGGATAAGACAGGATCTTATTGAAGCATATTCCTTGGATCAAGAAGCATCTTTGGAAGCACTTCCTTGGCTGTTTGGTGCGCAAGTTTAAGTGATAAGAATGTCATCTTATCACTTAAAACAAAGCTCCATTCAGATTTGGTGGTTGAGGGAATCAGTGGGTGAGTTGATTCAAATTTTGAATGCAACTACTCAATATATTTGGACCCTTTCTAGGGCTGAATTATGCGCATGAAAAGTATATACTATATGATAGTTTATGAATTTAAGTTTAAATTATTTTGAACTTAATTTCATATGGATAAGATTGGAGGTTGTTGGCAAAATTTGTTTTGCAACAGCTCCACCTTATCCTCCCTAATCCATGCGCAAATTTCAAATGTTTCTGAAATATTGTTTTTCATTTTGAATGATTTAAATCCCTCCTCCTCTCCAAGTGTGTGAATGACTTGTTCCTCACCTTAGGGTTTTGTGAAAACCTAGCCAACTCTCCTCCATCTATGCACCATTCTGTAGGGTAGCTCACTACACCTTTCCAAACAGAATACCTAGCCTCCACCTTCACCACTTGTGCGCATAGCAAGCCTCACTGTGGTGTTCATCTGGTGGCTTTCAAGAAAGGGTTCTTGCATCATTGACGAACGGTGGTGTGGATCACCATTAGAGGGTTTGAACCCTTCAAGCCTGACATCTGATCTCCCTGACTGATCAGGCCAAAACAAGGTAACATCATGTTGTCTTAAAGCATGAACCTATGTGTGCATGTATGTTCCGCAATAAAATTTTTGTTTTACACCTTACATGCATCGGCCTTCAAAGGCCAGTTTACTCTCAAGTGGTATCAGAGCCCGGTTGCTTTACCATCGACGGGTGATGGTACCTTGTTTGTTGATGCTCTTCGGCAAGTATACCGATCGCACAAGTAATAAAGTGATAAATAAAGTTCATCTCCACAGGGATTGGGATCTAATATCAATTAAACTTTTTCTCAAAGAATGGAAAAATTCAAATAGGGTTGTGACAAATATTGTCAAATTGATGGAAATTCAAATCTGAAAATAAAAGACTTATTTTTGTATTTTTGTTTTGAGAAATAAAACAATAAAAATGAGAAATGATTTGTAAAAAGGATATGAGAAAAGCATTGTAGCCAGAGTTCATTCACCAAATGATCCCCGCTTTTTACTCCGGATTGATTTACAATAATTATTTATATAATCACTCAGATAAATTATCCTCTAAAACGAGTTAATAGTTAACCCTCAATTCCTTGCAGGGTTAACCCTTTAATCCCATGAGAAACCCCAATTCCTTGCAATGTTTCTCAAGGGATCAAGCAATGAGTGCGATAATTTAAGCATCTGCAATCGTATACACGTCTATTCCTAGCACGCATACAGATTGTTATCTTACCCCCTTTCGAGATCAAAACCCCAATATTCCTATCTAGGGTTTTGATCCTCAGAATATCCCCAACTATTAGATCGATCAATTCTAACAAAGGGAATATCAAATTCGCACAGAGTAATGATAAAGAAAATTATATAAATCACAAATCAATCCTTCGTATCAAGGGTTCACATATGGATCGTGACCCTGACTACAATAAAAATGATCTAGCCGATCAACATACTGATCGCTGATCTAAAATTCAACATAAACTAAAAATAAAATAGAAAGAAAAAGAAGAAGAAGATGAAGAACGAAGAACGTGAAGAACTCCACAGCCGCCTTTTTCTTCTCCCAGTCCAGATCTGAATGAATGGAATGGTGGAGGACCACCCTTTTTATACTTGAGTTTCTGGGCGTGGTCCATGTGATGTTGCGTGTATAGATAAGGATGACACTTCAGCGTGATGTAATGCTGACAATGCATCCTATCTTTATTTGTTGCAGTGCCAGCTGTGCTTTGACTCGGCGCTTTGATTGCAGATTCTTTCCTTAATTGCTTCAGCGCTAATTGAGGATAGTTTGAAATGTGATGTAATGAGCTGATCCTTGTGATGTTCCTCTCAAAGTGTCTAGATCTGTCTCCCAATTTCTGAGTTCCACCTTCGGGTTTTTTGAAGAGTTCTATTTACAAGACTCTTTTTTCTTCGCACCGCACAATAATTCTTTCCCGAAAATGTCGTGAAACGTATAACTGAAGATTTAATTAAAACTTATTACGTAACTGAAGAATTAAATTAAAACTTATTACGTAACGTAAGAATTTAATTAAAACCAGTTTTGAATTCAAATTTTGAATTCAAAATTTCACTTCTTTTTCCTGTAAAAACACAACTAAAATGTGCATATTATTGACATACAAAGAATCAACATAATTAGCAAATATGTATTTAAATTGCTCTCTTATGACTTAATTCTTGTCAATTTTAACACAGAAAAATCACAATTGCCAGAGGCACATCATTTGTGAAAAGAGTTTTTCACGGTCAAAAATCTTTAAAGGGTTAAAGTTTAAATTCTGCATATAGATTTTGAATCACAAATCCTTTAAAGTGTTAAAGTTTTTGTTTTTATGAACATGTAAATTTGATTCTGTGTTCATAAAACATTATGCATCATGGTTTAGTTTCTTTTTCTTTATGAAAGTTTTAAAAGGAACACCCTTTTTGAAAGGGTAGATTCGGCCATGGAGGGTACTAAGAGTACCTTGAATGATTTCTTATTTTTCTCCATGAATTGTGTCATGTTTATATGCATGAAATTTTGTGACAAAATTTATCATATAGTCACCTATATGATTCGGCCATATAGGGGTTTATGGCTACATGCATGGTTTAATTTTGTTTTCTTTAAGAAAGAATTAACAAAATTTGAATTGAAATTGTTTTTAAATTCGGCCAATGAGAAATTTAAGATTATGAGTCTTGATGTTATTTTGATGTTTAAATGTTAAATGTCAAAATACATGTGAAAATGTTATGTGATAATATAATGTTTGTGTTTGCAAGTTTTGAACTTTTCAGGTACAAACAGGAAGGGGATGGTCATGGTGCCCGGATTTGAATTTTTTTGAATTTTAAATTAATGTGTAATCGCGCATTTTAATTTACAAGTGTATTTGTAATTTAAATTTTGTAATTTTGTCCCTCCAAAATGTTATGGAGTTTCTTTAATTATTTGTAATTAGAGAAATAGGCTAGTGGCGTATAGACGACAAGCGGCCGTTGCTTAAAGAAACAAAAAGGACAAAAGCGCGAGCACCATGGCTATCTCAATATAAACTATTTATATGCATGTATGATTAGAACGTCTAGTATGCATGAATTGGGCAAACCGCGTTTTGTATGGTTATTATTAGGGCTGGCAAAATGGGCTGAGCCCGTCGGGCTGGCCCGCCCCGCCCACCAAACAGGGCGGGCTGGGTTGAGTTTTTCAACCCACCAGCCCACCAAACCCGCCCCGCCAAACCCGCCAGCCCGCCGGGCTCGGCCCGCCTCGGGGCGGGCTAGCCCGCCAAGCCCTTTTTTTTAGGTTACCCATTTGTTATGTAACTTTGTGCCCTAGATTTCTCTGCATGTAAGTGATTTTTTCGAATTGTTGTGGACTGCTCATACAACATTTTGTTACTTGTTTTGTTACTCTGTTTTACCTTGATATGATTTAAATTTTTATTACTATTTCTGGATAGAAAGATGCATATTTATATGTAGATTATTAAACACTGATTTTCTTGGTTTCATAAGCACATTAGGATTTTATGCAGATTTTTATATGCTTTTATGCACAAAAAATTATGTGTTTTTATGCAGAATTTAATTTTTTGTATTTTATTTTTATATTTTTTATTTTAGGCGGGCTGACCCGTAGCCCGCCAACCCACTCATAAAACGGGCCGGGTTGCTCAATTCAACCCATTTTATCAAAACGGGCCGGGGCGGGCCAGCCCATTTTAGGCGGGCTAGTGGCGGGCCGGGACGGGTCGGGGCGGGCTGGCCCGTATTGCCAGCCCTAGTTATTATGTTTGTCCAATAGCGACTAGTGTATACCGATAGATGTTTGACATAGGTAACGACTAGCATGATAACTTACAATATGCGTTTGATGGGACCTAATTAACCCCAAGATAAAAGGAACCCTTAAAAGGAATAAATAATTAAGCATATGATTACCTCCCACCACCAATGCTACTCAAAACTCTTCTACATAGTGGTGCTCCACAACTCAGTTGGGACCCACTATTTCGTTGGGCTAGAGTAGTGTTTGAAGTGTAAGACACTTAGGGTGCTGGTTTAATGCTTAACTAAGACATAAGTTGCAGGCACAGCCGGGCTTATGTGCTTAGGGTAATGGTGCTAGGTTGGTTGCATGAGATGCACCACTAAGTGACAAAGAGTTGTCAACCTAATGTTAAGAGAGGGTATGAGATATTGTTGATAAAGATCAACCCTTTATTTAAATTAATCTTGCGGTCTCAGGCGGAGGTTAAAATAAATAATCGTACTCTTAATCCCACTAAGGTAAAATTTAAAGTAGATTAACCCTAAGTCAAAAAGGAAGGGTCATTGACTTAGATAAAATAGTGGGAGTGGCAAATTATTTCAAGTCTTTAATAATTTGCTTTTAACTACATAACCGTATATTAACTAAAACTATCTTTACATCCTTTTCAACTTATAGTATGACTAATCCACTGTCACTGCGTTCAATACTCGATACGAATAAACTGACCGGTTCAAAT
Source organism: Gastrolobium villosum (assembly GCA_032173675.1). Classification (NCBI taxonomy): domain Eukaryota; kingdom Viridiplantae; phylum Streptophyta; class Magnoliopsida; order Fabales; family Fabaceae; genus Gastrolobium; species Gastrolobium villosum. The sequence continues at coordinate 17,073 of JAVKPL010002876.1, forward strand.
TTTATGGACTGGTATCGGAACCTAAGAATAGTTCTAAGGGCCGAAAAGATTGCCTACGTTTTAGATGCTGTAATACCCGTAGCTCCACGGGAAGGGGAAGAATGGTTTGCGGAATTTGATTTCGTAACCCACCAACAGCACTTGGATGACAATGTGATGGCAGTATGCATCATGTTGGCATCCATGTCGCCTGAACTGCAAAAGCAGCATGAGCATATGGATGCTCCCTCTATTATCGTACATCTCAAAGAGTTGTATGATATTAAAGGCAGGCATGAGAGGTATGAGGCCTCAAGAGAACTGTTCTCTTGTAGGATGACTGAGAGCATGTCTGTTGGCAGCCATGTTCTCAAGATGATCGGGCTGATTGAGAAGCTAGGAAACCTAGGCTTCATCATGGATGCCGAGCTAAGTAATGACTTAGTCCTCACCTCACTTCCACCTTCCTTCAGTCAATTCATCATGAATTACAATATGCATGGGATGCAAGTGAGCTTGCCTGAGTTGTTAAGCATGTTAACAACAGCTGAAGTGTCTATCAAGAAGGATAGGACACAGGCTCTTTTGATTGGTGGGCCTAGCAAGGCCAAGGGAAAGGGTAAGGAGCCTGCAAAAGGTGACCCCTTTAAGCCCAAAGGAAAATCCAAGAAGAAGAAGGGCAAGAAGAAGGGTAAGAAGGCACCTAAGGACAAGGGTGATGCTGAGTGCTTCCATTGTGGCAAGAAAGGCCATTGGAAGAGGAATTGTCCAGACTACCTAAACAATGTGAAGGACAAGAAGCATGGTGATGCTTCTGCCTCAGGTATTTTCATGATTGAGATAAATTATTCTTATGCTAATCCATCCTCATGGGTATTGGATACCGGATGCAGTTCTCATATCTGCAATATGTTGCAGGTACTTAGGAGCCCAAGGAGATTGGATAGAAACGAGGTGGATCTCCGCGTTGGTAATGGAGCAAGAGTTGCTGCTCATTCAGTTGGAGATGCTGACCTTATTTTGCCTACGGGCCTTTTATTGCATTTGAATAATTGTCTTTATGTTCCGCATATTTCTAGAAACATTATTTCAATTTCTTGTTTAGAACAAGATGGTTATACTTTCAGTATTAGGGATGGTACTTTTTCTATCATTTTGAATGATATGGTTTACGGTACTGCTTCTTTAATAAATGGATTGTATGTGTTGGAAATGGGAAATGAAGTGCTCAATATAGATGTGAAACGACCTAGGACGGATAATCAATCTTATCTTTGGCACTGTAGACTAGGGCACATAAATGAAACAAGATTGTCTAGGATGCATAGAGATGGATACCTCGACTCCATGGATTTGGAATCCTATGGACAGTGTGAATCTTGTCTAGCTGGGAAAATGATTCAACAAAAGCCCAAAGGGCTTGAGAGTCATAGGGCTAGTGAGTTATTAGAACTCATTCATACTGATGTATGTGGCCCAATGTCTATTGAGGCTAGAGGTGGATATTCTTATTTCATTACCTTTACAGATGACAAATCAAGATTTGGGTATATATACCTAATGAGATATAAATCTGAAGCGTTTGAAACATTTCAAAGAGTTTAGGAATGAAGTGGAGAAACAACGTGGCAAG
>JAVKPL010002877.1:0-50000 GCA_032173675.1 Gastrolobium villosum
TAAGATATAATTATGTGAAATGTTATTTTTTTTTAGTTGGCATTCAATTGATGCTAAAAACACCAAAATATATTAAAGGCAATTTCTATATAATTGAGATGGATATAATTATGTGACATAACAGTATATTTTTAGTAGGCTGACATAACATTATTTTTTTGTTGCTATATTAATGATTAATGCTACAAAATTTAAAATATATTAAACACATTTTCCATATAAGAGGCAGAACACAGAGTCATAGACACGCGTATCATTCGGATGCGGAACAGATTGTAGAAAGCCAAAACGATGAAAGAAACGTGTGGACACTTGCAATTATAATTATTTTTGTCTTATCAGTTTTTCCTTTCTCCTTTTATTTTGTTTGATTGAGTAAATTGATAGTGGAAAATTTTGATAGTGAAAATATTTCTCGCAATTATTTTTGTCTTATCAGTTTTTCCTTTCTCCTTTTATTTTGTTTGATTGAGTTAGAAATTACGAGCTAAACATCAAATTTTTATTCTTGTATAATACAACGTAATATTCAGGGATTATTTCATATTTTGTCTAATTAGTTATTATGTGTATTTATTTTATATAATTATCCGATTTACAAAAAATGAAAGCCTTGTTTAAGTTTAAAAAAATAAGACAATAAAAATTTATATAAGATTTCAACAGTACTAGTAATTTTATAAATATATAAAAAAGAGTCAAAATCACTCCAAAAAATCAATAGATAAAATGGATGATGTATAAAAAATAAAAATAAAAATAATATACTAAGGAGATTAGCCAAATTTTAAAAGAATTATTTTTTTATTTTTTTGGTATATATCATGAGATCTTTTTATATCACCCTAAGATTATTTCATATGTCTTATTAATTATTATTTATTTTAATAATTATTCGTTCAAAGGAAGGTCGTATTTGACACATGCAGGATTTGAGTTGTCTATATAAAACGAGTCTCTAAATCAATAGAGATGATGTATATGCATAATGACAATAAGGAGATTAGGATTTTAACAGTGTAAATGGCGAACACATAACGTAACACACCATTTGATTAAAATTAATTAGAATTTAATTTTTATATGAATTATTATTATAAAAAATTTCATTAATATCTAACAAGCTCAATAATATATGAATTGTAGAACTCATTAAATAATAATATAATGGACCATAAAATAATGTGTGTTTGATTTAATTTATTTATTACAAATAATAAAAAACAATTAAATATCATTTTAATTTTAAACTTTTTAAACATAAAGTAAATTAATCAAGGATTTTATTAATCTCATGTTAAAGGAGCTAACTTATCTCATGTCATATAGATATTTGTGTGCTCCACTACCTGAAAAAATAAAAATAAAAGAAAAGAAAAATGTGACACATTTATTGAATAATATGTAAGAGAGAAACTTATCACATCCGAGTACGAGAATAGTTTTTCCCAAACATGCACTAATTTATCTACTTGCTTTGAACATGTATTTGAGTTGAAACACGACTTTCCTAATCCTTATCCATATTCACATTCACATTGACCCCCCAAAAATTTTGTCGGACGCCAACCTCATTTTGTTTGGCATGGATGGGAAGGAAAAAACAAGATGTAAATGGCTAACAAAACTTGTTCGCTGTGTTGTAGGTTTAGGATGTTGATGTTTATTTTTAAATTTGGACCCTTGTTAGTCTGTTTTTTTTTTTTTATATTATAATTCAATGATATTGGCATATCATTTAGAAAATTTGAATTACTTTGTATAGTAAAAAAAATGAATTTATTTAATTCTGCTTAAGTAAGGTCTTGGATTCAAGTTATTGTGAATGCAAAAAATTCCTATTGAGAGAGTTAACCCTACTATGATGTGGATGTTCTTAGGTTGAACATAAATACCTCCCATGGAGAATCCATGGTTTATAAAAAAAAAAGACTTGCAAAGTAATAAATTAAAAGGGATTGGTTTGGTAATGTGCTACCATGGCCAAAGAATATGGATATGCACATAGTATTAGAATATTATATCAATTATATGGAATCAAGTTGCAAAGAATATTGTTGTGAATCTCTTAGTTTAAGTATGGATGACTTAACTCTAATTAGTCTAAGCACTTCAATATACCATCTCCATTTTACACAACGTTGTCAATCTCTACGTAACCAAAAACAGAAGAAAAAAAAATTTCTTTCTCACAAACCAAAATAATATTTTTTTGGAAGCTTTAGATTAATAAGGAAGAAAAAGATTAAGCAACAAAAACTTAAAAGAGACATGCTATAATTTCATTGACCACTCTTCCTGTTCCATGGATGGTGTGGATAATGTTGTCAAGTTAAAATAGTGAAGCTCATCACCGTCAGAGCCAGATTAGAAAAGGTTGTTAATGTCCCCATTTGTCTGTGCCGACTCTTGAACAGCAAAGCCAGCATTAAGCTTTGGTCCAACTAGGAATTCTTGGACACTTCATGAACAAACCTTGTCCAGCTTTTGTTGCCTTTTTTAACGATTATTGGAATGAGTTGTAATTCATTTGGATTTCGATTCATCATTCCAAATGACCCACATTTTTTTTCTACGTGAACTTAATGATGTTTCTGTGTGTCTTTTAAAGTGCAAGTTATGTTAAAAACTTAAAAAAAAGAGAATCCAAAGATTAAACAAAGCAAGACATGACATGAATAGTATTAATTAATTAGTTTCATACATTTAAATTAATATTAATGGAATTTTATATTTTTAACTAATAATCATTGTGATTATGAGAATTCTAATTTAACTATTATGAAGAGTCATTGTATGATTGATGTTGATTAATTTTAATGATGGGTGAACCTAATAAACGCATTACTAATTAAGATTATGCTAGGTCTTATCTTTAACCTATATATGATAACATTAAATCCTAAGAACTGTCATTATGCTGCCATCGCACGAAAACTTTAACATTAAATTCGCACCTTTTTTTTTCTATTGTGGAGATGGCCCATTAAAATAGACATATGGTCATACGACTCTTCAGTCTATATATTGATAGAACATTTGCGTTTTATAGTTGTATGAATTTGTTTTTCTTATTCATGAACACTTAGGTACTAATTTATTTCTTCAAGGCAAGCATGTGACTCGGAAGAGTGACAAAATGCAACTTTCACCAACTTTTTTAAGAAATGTACGCGAACAGCTATTATTCCCTCACATGGGGAAACACGGTGTAGCAAAAGTATGACAGTGGAGAGACCATATTTAGTAGCATAAAGGCAACCTGGGTAGCATGCTTTAATTCGCTACCCAATGTAGCAAATTTCACACCTCTTTTTTTTTAACTTGGTACTTGTTATCATAGAAATTGATACAATCCTGCTACAATTATGAGGTGACAGATTGGAAAATAACATTGTTCGTGATGGCATTTAGGTAAAAAATTGGTAAAGAGTGACATTTTGATCGGTGATCTCACGTGACTCTTCATACAGAATTATATCATACATTAGAAAATACAGCTATTATCACCTCACAAACACTAGCTGAAGTATGACAGGGGAGAGACCAGATTTAGTAGCATAAACTTAAGAGGCAACCATCATGCTTTAATTGACTTGTCTTCACCCACCCTCAATTCTAGTTCATTTTTTTGGCAATCCTGCCAATTATGAGGGCGAGTTTTGGAGTAACCATAAGATTGAACAGTGGTAAGATAACGACAATGCATAAATCTCTTGGATTAGTGCATCCTAGAATATAGTAATATATATTTGCCTCTATTACTTCGGTGTGAGAGTTATGTTCCTGTATGTTGGCAAGTTAGGTTCATACCCAAGATTGATAGAACCAGGAAGATACCACAACTTCAACAAGACAAAAGAAAGTATAATTACAGCAGGAGTTTATCAAAGTATCACACTATTAAGTTCACTCCTTCCATCACAGCCCAATTAGTCAAGCAAGTGAGAAACAGTTTCAGTTCAAACCAATTAACAATAACAAGGTAACTTATCAACAAAATGAAATCACAAAAAATCTGTTTTCCCAGCTGAGCTGAAGAACCATGTTAGTTTATTGCCTTGCTGAAACCCCAGGAAAGAAAGCTATCCTGCGAACCAAATTCCTATAAGAAACATGAAAACGCATTAAAATGACATTAAGATGAATTTCATTGTAACATGAAATCATTGAGAACATGGGGATACCAGCTGACTTAGTCGAAACTCTGAAGGTGTATCATGATCTATATTTGCAGGATCAAGGACAAGATTTTGGCACTCTTCAATGTCTTTCTTCAGATGCTCTGGTCCTAGCTGAGCATAAACAGAAAGACTGGGTTGGTTCATATGTTCTCCATCTTTACCATCCCTATTGGGAGACTGGCTTTGGAGTAGATCATCACACAAGGACAATGCTTCTACCAGTTGTTGTGAATCCAACAGATTCTGAGACTCACTATCCCACCATTTTTGTCCTTCATCACCATTATTTTCTTCATTATCCATCCCATCATCATGTTGAGTTTCTACCACGGATGCATCAGTTTTTGCAAGTTCTTCGCAATCGGCTTGAATTTCATCTAAACACTCCATCTGAGGCAGCTTCTGTGCAATATAGTGCAGAATACAAAAAAAAAAATGAATTATCAACTTCTGTAAGTGCTATTTTTAAATATCACTAGACTATATCATCACAAGTAGCACTGATGGTACCTGTTTACTGGATCAAAATGGTAAATGAAAGGAAAAAGGAAAACAGAGACAACGATGAGATTTAATTGATGGCAACTGGGTTATACACCCTTGTGGTTACACTTCAGAATTGATAAAACTAATAACAAGGAAATTAAGGAGCTCTTCCCTTCAACGGACTGGCCAATTGAAGGAGAGAATGCCTAACACACCTTCACCCTACTGCTACTGAGGTAATATCCTTCTCAGAGCACTACCCAACCATTTCTCAATACAAAATCTTCACCCCCACTACCCTTCCCTGTAACTAACTTATATTCTCCTCACTTTCTTCTCCAATATCTTCCTCTCCATTCATTGCATGCCATGTGTCCTTTTCCATAACAGAATGTGGTTTGTCTCTTCCACACTTCTTCCCAGCCCTTCTAGTGTAAACATTAGTAAAAGGCTTAAGAGGTTTAAGAGGCCCAAGCCCATTAATACCAAACCCATCAATACCCCCTCCTTCAAAATTCACCTTGTCCTCAAGGTGAAAGTGAGGAAACTCAGCTTGAAAGTCCAGCAGCTTCTCCCATGTAGAGTCACAAGGTGCCAACTCCTCCCATTGAACTAAAATCTCCACTTGCCCATCCAGTAAACGACGAGTTTGCAAAATTGCTGCCAGTTGCACTTGTAGTTCCATCTCAGCAGTAAGACCACGAGGTAGGGCCAACACCACAGTAGAGGGATGGACTGCTCTCTTTAACTGGGACACATGAAAAACAGAATGAATCTTTGAATATGAAGGGAGTTCCAACCTGTAAGCTACTTGACCGATTTTTTCTATGATGACAAATGGTCCATAAAATCTTGGGCTCAACTTTTGATTAATTCTGCTAGCCAAAGATTTTAATTTATAAGGTTGTAGCTTCAAAAATACCCTATCGCCAACCGCAAAATTCTCTTCTCTTCGCCCCTTATCCGCTTGTAACTTCATCCTTTGCTGTGCATGACACAAATTCTGCTTTAACTCCACCAATATAGAATCCCTTGCCAACATCCACTTATCCAATGCTGCCACTGCTGTGCTGCCTGGAGTAAAGGAAATGATGGTGGGGGGATCCCTACCATAAACCGCCTTAAAGGGAGACATTTGAATGGACCTGTTGTAAGTGGTATTGAACCAAAATTCAGCCCATGACAACCACTTGGCCCAACCCTTAGGATGTCCATTCACAAAACAACGTAAATACGTTTCCAAGGTGCGATTGACTACTTTGGTTTGGCCGTCTGTTTGGGGATGATAAGCGGAACTAAATTTTAGTTTAGTACCTGTGAGTTTAAAGAGCTCACCCCAAAACTTGCTAACAAAGACTCTATCCCGATCCGATACGATGGATTTGGGGATCCCATGGAGTCGAATCACCTCTCTCATGAACACGGTGGCTACAGTGTGAGCATCGAAGGGGTGACGAAGTGTCATGAAATGAGCATATTTCGAGAGTCGATCCACCACCACCAATATGGTATCAGCTCCCTTGGACACGGGTAGACCACCAATAAAATCAAGAGACACCTCTTCCCAAATTTGTTGAGGGATAGGTAGAGGTTGCAATAAACCAGCGGGCTTTAAATGATCATACTTTTGCCGCTGACAAGTTTCACAAGTCCTCACAAACTGGGAAACATCCTTGCGCATTCCCTTCCAATAAAAAACACCAGCCACTCTTTTCCAAGTTCGTAGTTCCCCCGAATGCCCACCCCAAGGAGAAGAGTGAAACTCAGTAAGAATATCATTAATCCGAGGAGATGAATAACTAACCTGTTCTTATACCACAAGCTGCCCTTGAGCACTTGATAGCCAGGGTGGGACTTAGCATCTTGCAAAACATCCGTAAAAATACCCTTAGTGACCGGATCTACAAGGATCTCTTCGGACAGCCCTTGTAAGTCTGGGCTTGTGACCATGGTGAGTTCCTTGCAATCCATGACACGAGAGAGGGCATCCGCAGCAGTGTTTTCCCGGCCTGGTTTATAACGGATTTCGAAATCAAAGCCCATCAACTTAGCCACCCACTTCTGTTGTCCCTCTACCATGAGACGTTGTTCTGTTAGATATTTGAGACTCCTATGATCCGTTGTAATCACAAAATGACGGCCCAACAAGTAATGGCGCCATTTATAAACGGCAAACACGATTGCCTTTAGTTCTCTTTCATAGACTGATAACAACTTATCTTTCTCAGAAAAAGCCTTACTCAAGAAAGCAATGGGGCGGCCCTCCTGCATCAAGACAGCCCCCATCCCTACTCCGGAAGCATCCGTCTCCACAAAGAAGGTCTCATCAAACTTAGGCAAAGCCAAGGTGGGTAATAGCATCATTTCACTCTTGAGAGTGTCAAAGGACTGTTGGGCATCCCCATTCCAATGAAAACTGTCCTTTTTGAGCAACTGAGTGAGAGGTTTTGCCACTTGCCCATATTGTTGGACGAATCGCCTGTAATAGCCTGTCAATCCTAAGAATCCACGAAGGCCCTTCACCGTCGAAGGGATTGGCCCTTTCTGCACAGCTTCCAACTTGTGAGGATCAGCCTTAACTCCTTCATGTGAGATGAGATGGCCTAAGTACTCCAATTCCCGTGCTACGAATGTGCACTTTTTTTTATTAGCAGAGAAATGATTCTGCCTTAAAATGCCCAACACCACCTTTAAATGTTCCCCATGCTGTTCCATATTGGTGCTGTAAACCAAAATGTCATCGAAGAACACTAAAACGAATTTTCGTAGATGCGGTTTGAAGACGGTATTCATCAAGGATTGAAAAGTTGAAGGGGCATTCCTCAAGCCAAAGGGCATGACCAGGTACTCATAGTGACCTTCATGCGTCCGAAATGCTGTCTTCTCTATGTCTTCCACCCTCATTCTAATTTGATTATAGCCTGATTTAAGGTCTAACTTGGAGAAAACCTCTGCCCCATGCAATTCATCAATAACTGGTAAAGGGAATTTGTCAGGAATTGTTACCTTATTCAAGGCCCGGTAGTCCACACAAAAACGCCAGCTCCCATCTTTTTTCCTCACCAAAATCAAAGGACTTGAATATGGACTGCTACTGGGTCGGATCATTCCTACCTCAGACATCTCCCTGACAAACTTTTCGATTTCCTCTTTCTGATAGTAAGGATAACGATAGGGGCGGATGTTAGGGATATCTGCCCCCTGTTTCAAGAGAATTTTATGATCACACTCTCTAGAAGGAGGCAGCTCAGAAGGTGGTTGGAAAACGTCCTCATATTGGCTGAGTAACTCGTTGATCCGTGGGTCAGTCGTCGGAGTTGCTTCCATTCCCATGGCTGAATAACCCAACTCAATATAGTACCCTTCCGTCCCTTTTCTCCATGAGCGATTCAAGCTGCGATAGGAGACCTGGTTGTATGATAACTCCGGATCTCCTTGCAAGGTAACCATGCCTCCCTCCCAAGGAATTCGAAGCACCAGCTTCCGAAAATTAGCTTGAATTTCACCCAAGCTTTCCAACCATGAAAATCCCAGTACCATGTCCACTCCCCTGAGTCCAAAGATGTAGAAATCTTGGACTATGGATACATTTGGCAACACCAGAGTTACCCCCTGACACCACCCCTTTCCTTGGACTCGGTGACCGTCTCCAACTTCTACAGTGAAAGTCTTCGACTGAAGGGAAGGTACACCCACTCTCTTCACCACGTGCTCTCCAATAAAGTTGTGAGAGACTCCCGTGTCTACCAACACCATCACCTTCTGACCGAGGATCGTCCCCCATAACTTCAAAGATCGGTTGGAAGTGATTCCTACCATGCTCTGTATGCTCAGTTGCAGGGTCTCCTTCGGCTCCTCTCCCTCTACCTCTGGAACCTTCTCTTCCTCTCCCTCGGCCTCGCCATCATCGCACACCAGCATCACCCTCAGTTGTGGGTTTGGACACACGTGTCCAGGTCCAAACGGTCCGCTGCATCGAAAGCATAAGTTGCGCCTCCGATGCTCCGCTTCGTCCTCCGGAGACAACCGTCGGAAGTTGGTTCGCCGACGACCGTCCGTCGCACTCGCCGTAGCCCCACCACCCTCTGTCGTCGTTCCCCCCACGCGATTAGGGTTCGTCACTGAGTTACTGGCCGCGGACGAATTTGACCCACTCCCTATAATAGGGGTTTGGGTGACTTGGGCCGACATCGCAGGCCCATTTTGCCCCCATCTTCCATTACCCCCTTTATTTCCCAAAGCGGGCCGTCCACTATAAGTGTGGCTTGGGTTTGGCCCACTTCCAACGCGGCCCACATTCCCTTCTCCTCTTCTCAACACGTCTTCCCGTTCCTCTACACGTTGAGCCAAAATCATCATCTCTCCAATATCACGAGGAGAGTGCAGACGAACCTCCGCGCGAATTTCAGGTTTCAGACCCGTCAGGAAGGCTGCTTGCATGAGTTCCTCATCGGCTTGCCCCAACGGAGCAGATAACACTTCAAACTGTTTCCTGAATTCCGCGACTGTCCCTCCTTGTTTCCACTCCATTAACGCTTCATAGGGATTGCCTGAGGGGGATGCATGGAATCGTTGAAGAACGGCCGTGCGGAATATCATCCATTCCGTCAACGGATTCCGTGGTTCCCACCATTGGAACCAGCTTAGGGCCTCCCCTTCCAAGCAAATCGACGCCGTCTCCAGTTGTTCCTCCGGCGGAATCCGGTTAACCCGGAAATACCTTTCTGCCCTAAAGATCCATCCGTACGGATCCTCTCCTGCAAAGTAAGGGACCTCAACCCTCTTCATCCTTTCTTCATTCCTCAACATTCGAGGACAAGGTTCAGCGTTCCCTCCTTGGCCACCAGTACCTTCACTACTGGTTCCTCCGTTCCTTCCTGCTCGCACTAGTTCTTGGAGCGTTCGCATCATCTCAGCCACATTCGCATCAATCCGACGGATCCCTTCCTCTGTTCCGCCTACCCTCATCTCAAGATTTTCCATTCGGTGATCCATATTTCGCATATACACCATTCAAGGAGTAATTTCCCAGAAAAGTGCTTTGATACCAATTGATGGTACCTGTTTACTGGATCAAAATGGTAAATGAAAGGAAAAAGGAAAACAGAGACAACGATGAGATTTAATTGATGGCAACTGGGTTATACACCCTTGTGGTTACACTTCAGAATTGATTAAGCTAATAACAAGGAAATTAAGGAGCTCTTCCCTTCAATGGACTGGCCAATTGAAGAAGAGAATGCCTAACACACCTTCACCCTATTGCTACTGAGGTATTATCCTTCTCAGAGCACTACCCAACCATTTCTCAATACAAAATCTTCACCCCCACTACCCTTCCCTGTAACTAACTTATATTCTCCTCACTTTCTTCTCCAATATCTTCCTCTCCATTCATTGCATGCCATGTGTCCTTTTCCATAACAGAATGTGGTTTGTCTCTTCCACACTTCTTCCCAGCCCTTCTAGTGTAAACATTAGTAAAAGGCTTAAGAGGTTTAAGAGGCCCAAGCCCATTAATACCAAACCCATCAAGCACCTAGCATAAGTAATCTCAAAACACATCAAGAATAAGAGGTTTAGCTAAGTGGCTAAGTTACATTCAGAATTAGATGTAGAATTAATCAATTAAGCATGAAAGTCCAACTAAAATTATGAGATAAACCAATGCAGAAAAAACAGATTTCAAAGATTGAATACAACAAAACACTTTCCTTTTGCTTTTATATAAATAGTACAACTATCATATCAAATCCCTTTACATTAGCTATAATAATTGAAAACAAGGAAAACAAAAAGGACAAAAAAACACATTCAAATATTTAAAATAATTAAATTAGAAGTGTAATTATGACCTGGTTAAAGAATATCATGTTAGTCATTCTAACACAGAATGATACGAATTACGATACCACCCTAAGGACAATTTAGGGAAAGCAATATGGCTGACTCAACAAGGCTGCAGTTATAACCGCTTGAACAAATGGAAATTCCTTTTTCACTATGTAGAATCAATGGGATTTTCGTGTGAAAAATGGGGTTCAAAGATGAAAACAAGTATTTCTACCAAGTATATATATACGACCTAAATTTTAAAATGGTACACTCATTATCTGATACGTCCTCTTCCCATAACAAAAACAAAACACACAATAATAAAGTGGTCGTGGCAGAGCGATAATAGGAAACAGATTTTGATATTTGATAGCAAGAAAATATGGTTGAAGGTTTTACTACCTGAGGAATGGTATGTGTTTCCTGTCCTAAGTCTAGAGCTGAACATCGCCTTTCATTATAAGGAGGCTGAGGGGTCACTAATTTGGGAGTGACTGGATCCACTTTCACAATTGTTGCTTCAGTGGTTTCAATGGCTTCAGCAACATCCTGGTCATCTTTATCACCCAATTTGACTTGCTGCTGCTGATAAAACACTTTAGAGATAACATACTCCCCATCCTTTTCATCTTCTGTTCCGCGGTGATATTGATGCATAACCCAATTAGTTTTCTCAGTTTTTCCTCCTGTTACAGGGCTCATATACAGAACCATAATCTTTTTGCAGCCTTTTTGAACCCCGTTCAAGATGACTGGTTTAGTCTTGCCAGTTTTGTGCCAGCGGACATCACCCACATCCTGACCTTGTATTTTCCGGCGCTTTCGAGTGCCAGTATTATAAGCCTTGATTGCTCTGTGGAAGAAGTGAGAAGAACTTCCATCTCGCTTAACACCTAATTTTTAATCATAGCTTATCATATAGATTGAAAGGGAATTAAGAATTTGAATTTGAAAAAAAAAAACTTAGGCTACCAACCAGGTAGATTTTGAGGATGAGTATAACAAATTCCATCATCCACTTCAAGAGTAGTGATAAACTCGTCAATGAAAGGATGAGGTTTTGAATTTCCTACACCAACTTTTGCAAGCAAGTGCCAAATTACCTCCTGGTCAGATGGATCAAATTTGACACCTTTTGGTAAGCCAGGCCACTCTTGTGCCACCTAATAACAGAAAAAAAATTCAAATGTCAAAACATTTATATAATTATTAAGTGCTATACTTGGGAATATAGATTAGAAAGGATGAAGTTTCAATCTTAACTTCATTATGTTTTTATTTTTAACTTTTGATCCAATGATGCTAATCATTTTAAGACATTTCTAAGAATCCAAATATATGGCAAGTAGCATTGCTGAAAAGAACAAGAGAAAATACTCAAGTAATAAAGCTATAAGGACATATAGCTTATGGGTTGGGAAAATCCCAACCCGACCCAAGTAACCATGGATACAGGCTAAACAGGTTGCTCTGCCTAAATAAAAAGACACAAAATTGTCATAAAATAATTCAAAAAACATAACAAATGATTTAATAGACTGTCCAATATCCAAACAAAATGAAGCAATTGGGAAGATTTTTTTTGACAGGTCAACCTGCACCGAATGCAGTCCAAATCAAGGGCAGGGGTAGTAACCCACTTTTATATGGCTTATTGAAACAGGACCCAACCCTCCCCAAAAGCATGGTGGGCAGGGCCAATCCCACAGGTTTGACCCATATTGGCATATGCACTCGAGATGTGTGATGGAAAGGAGCAATACATAAACAGTGACTGTAGCCCACTGCCTATGGTGTCATGTGTCTAACAGAGTGGGCAAAGGCCAGAACAGGAGGCACAATATGATATATGAAAGAGGTTCCGTTTACAACTGATGGGTTCCTTCAGCAGAAGTTTAGAAACATTATTATATAGGATAATCCATGCGAAGAGTAATATAATGCTCCATGCAATCCAATAATGGCAATAGCCTTAGAGGATTTTAAAAGTACGTGCACAAATTTTATTGATTACATACAACTTAGTTCTGATTTTCCCTTTTCCCATTGCTTCTGCATAAAAGGCTTGATGATTTGCAAAGCCTATCACATCAATTGCCAAGAATTTATGATAAAAACAGATAAAAAAGCAAAGAAGTATTTGTATTTGTATGGGGAATACCGTATCAGGATTGATACGATATGTATTTATATGCTTGAAGGAAAATTAACATATTCTATACACTTGTCTCAACCTCGAAACAAGAACCTATTACTTCTAATACGGTTGAAAATTCATTTTCGTATACAATATCAAATATTTTGAACCTTCCAAAACAAATGATATTTTCATAACAGCAATTATGAAGATGAAAATATCAGCATATAAGCAAATTTTACATCAAAAACTAATTCTCTTGTTGATTGCTATGCAATGAACACCTATGCAAAAAAGTCTGAAACTGAAAGTAAATAGTAAACTAAGGGCAACTGACTTGCACTACTGCAAATTAGATCATAAACTAGTATACAGATGTTACTAACTTCTAATGACAAATAAAAAAGAGTGGCTATTTCCTTTCCTGGTTTTAATTTAATACTGGAATTCTTATCCATTCAAATTTCACATTTAGTTCAGTTAGGCAGCAACTAGCAACCCCTGTCTCACTTAGTTACAGTCTATTGTAGCTTCAACATCGGAATAAGTGCAAAACCTTTCCATTGCTTATACAACATTTATGAATTATCAATAGCTAATCTTCTTTTTTTTTTTTGGTGAAAATCAATAGCTAATCTTAATGAATCACTATAAAATACAAGCAAAACTTGGATAACTATGATGAAAAATACTTATTTACACTTGAGAAAATCAATGGTACTAAACTAGAGACGAGAAAGATTGAGAGTGAACCTACACTATTAGTGAACTTTATATAAATAAAGTAAGACACATGCAAATTCTACCAAAATATATGTACTGCTCAAATCTACTCAGGAAAATAAATAGCTAAATTATAAAAATAAAAATACACATACGTCACTGTTATCAATAGCATATTGACAATTTGGGCAAGCCTTAGAGGGATTGCTTTTCCATATAACTTTTTCAGGATCACATGCTCCTGATGCACTCTTTATTTTGGTTGCGATTCTACTTTTGTCCACCAACCATGATGGTCTGCATAAACAAGAAGAGCTACTAAGTCTTAAAGAGTCTATGGTCAATTATAGATACTAGTCAAGACAAGATAAATGGTAAAAATCAAATGGTCCAAAAAATGAGATTAAAATGATAAAAAGTGACACCTATTGTGGGCCACAAGAAGAATAACGAATATTAAGAACTAAGAAATAATGAATCAAAAAAGAAAGTTGCAATTGGTAAAATTAACCATGAGAGTCCTCTTATCTTCCTACGAATAAACACAACTACAAGATTGTCATTATCTGGTTATTCTGAATTCCAAATTAATGGTGAAGTTGAAAACAATAATAACCATGGCAATCAAACGGTGCATTCTTCAATTAAAAGTATTATCATCAAATGGGTAAAGAGTACAAAAAAAATAATAAATAAATAAATAAAAATCAACTTTTAATTGCTTTCAGGATCTTCCATTCCCCTTTTAATCATAGAACTATGAACATAGTAGGGATGAACCCATCACAGAAATTCAACCAAAATATGAAGAAAAAAAAAGTCATCTTTTTATTTTCTACATGAAACTAGCTAACCCCAGAAAGACCTTCCCCTTTTCTTTCAATCATAGAACAATGATCATCGCAGAGACCAACAAAACCTACTCAAAATTCCACCAAAACACAAAAAAACCATATTTTTCACATAAAACTAGTAACCGCATGTACAAACTTCCACTTCTCTTTCGATCATAGAACAACGAGCATAGCGAAGATGAAGCAACATAACTTGAAATCTCACCATAACACAAAAAAAAGCTATCATTTTTCACAAGAAACAATTTCAATAGACAATGTTCTTGTACTTGTTCTATGATGTTACAGAGGGAAAAATAGAGTTTGATAGTCAAACATGGTAAGTGCATACCCAGCCATAGGAGAATGGTAGATGATGATGCAAATCAGGTCAGAGATTCAAATCCTTATTTTTCTGCTTTTTCTAGGCTTTTGTTTCTTTCTGTCTTCTCCACACTGAGTCTCTGAGAAACTTCCAATGATGCAAATAAAAATAATGAAACGTAGGTTTAATTCTTCAAAAAAAAAATCTTAACTTTTTCTAATTTTATATGACTTATTCAAAATTTGAAATTTGTTTAGTGTTGTTTATAAATAGGCTAAGAATATCAAATAAATGGGAAAAATGTTTATCATGTTAAATGACGTAACTTATATTCTTGTACTTTCACACAGAGATGAGACCCATCCCTTTATTTTTATTTTTTTGTCAACTCTCTCTGCTCCTTTATCTATCTCTTTCTCTCTCTTAAAATGACACAATTTTACATCCTTTAAAATGATACACAATTTATCTCAAATAAAAGCGCCAAAATAAGGACAATAATAACAGCGTTGATGACTCACTGACTTTGGAGAGAAACTTGAGTACAGCCGTTTGTATCCTATTAGGTACTCTTTTTTCCGATTCTGGAAAATAAATTTCAATTTTCCATTATTTTTATTTTCATGCAAGTCCCCAAAAACTTTCTTCTTTTGGACAGATGTATCATACATCGCATGTGTTTCTTCTTTCATATACCTTCGTGTATTTTAGGTTTTGAATGGTCAGTGAGGATACAAATTGTCAATTTCAATTTCCTGCTTTGTTTTTAAATTATAATATGGGTTTTATAAAAGTTATATCTTATGATTTTTTATTTTATTATTTTAATATTTTCTGAATTATTGGGTTATTTAAGTAGTGGGTAGTTATTTGAATTTCAATTTTCCTAAAGAATATGTCATGACTATTAGTGGAGCCTATTTACTGTTAGTGGACAGTTATTTTTAAAGTTGTTTGTATTAGCTATTTAAACCTCAAGTATTTGAATAAAATTATCAGATCAAATTAGAAAAATTATCCCAAAAGGCACTCAGTGCAAGAGGTCAGACTTCCGCATTAAAGGCATTTGAGGTCAGGCTTCCTCAATAAAGTCATATCCCTATTTTTAATTATTGTGTTCGTATCAATTGGTATCAAAGCTCAGGCATGGACAAACGCGTTCAGAAATTGGAAGACACAGTCCAGTCTTTGTCGGAGCGATTCAAGGAGATGTTCAACCAAATCTCCAATCGGTTAGACATCTTGGTGCCTAACAAGCTCAACACCCTCTCATCTGCTACTGGTCTCGCAAAACTACACAAGGCTCGCGATCAGAAGATCGTTTTTACTGCTCAGAATGTGCAACGGACCATAACGGTCAGCAACGCCAAGGGTTCACCTTTATCCACTCCCACCAACGGTGTTGCATCTTCTGGCAGTGGCGCCTCCTCCACCAATTCGACTCTCGTTCGCTATAATGACGCATTCACTCTAGACCATCGCTGCAAACAATTGTTCACCATCCAAGCAATGACAAAAGAGTGCGATGACGAGAAGATGATGGACAAAAGTGAAGGAAAAACAAATATTGAAGATGATTCAATTACTTAGATGTTAAATGTACTCTTAGGACAAGAGTTATTGTTAGGGGGAGGGAATGTTACGATTTTTTATTTTATTATTTTAATATTTTTTGAAGCGCCGGCTTGGCTCAGCGGTAAGCTTGTTTACCGTGGTGTGTCAGGTCGCGGGTTCGAATCAGTCTCTCTGCAAAAGGCAGGGGAAAGGCGGCCTAGAGTATTCCCTTCCTCAGACACTCACGAAGTAGGTATTTGAACTGGGTCGGCCCTTTATTATTTTAATATTTTCTGAATTGTTGGGTTATTTAAGTAGTGGGTAGTTATTTGAATTTCAACTTTCCTAAAGAATAGGTCATGACTATTAGTGGACAGTTATTTTTAAAGTTGTTTGTATTAGCTATTTAAACCTTCAAACATTTGAATAAAATTATCAGATCAAATTAGAAAAAAATCCCAAAAGGCACTCTGTGCAAGAGGTCAGGCTTCCTCAGTAAAGCCATCTGAGATCAGGCTTCCTCAATAAAGCCATATCCCTATTTTTAATTATTGTGTTCGTATCATTATGTCGTAGGAAAAATGATTATATAATGTTATAGAGATTTATTGTGCATGTGTTAGTTTTTTTCTTCAAAAAATGCGAGTCTCACAAAATATTGTGTGTGCAGAAAAAAATTTATGTCAAATTAAATGATGAATGCAAATTCCTTATAATATATAAAAAAAAAAGTCGCACAATTTTGCTTTTATGACAGACAACAGAGATATCTTTATCAGAATCCCGAATATGAATTCTGATAAAAATGTATTTGCGGCAAACGAAATTTTTTTATCGTAAAATCATAGATATTTTTATCATTAAAAAATGGAATAATAATAGGAAACGGAAAGAAAGAGAATGTACAAACAAAAAATACATACGAAATCATTCTATTCTTTATATGTTTGGATGAGAGATAGAAGCATATGTTATTTATCATTTTATATCTTTTAACATTTTCTTTTTGAAATTTCAAAAACCAATAAAATTTATGATAGATATTAATGATATTTAAAATATTTTTATTAAAATTTATGAATTTAAATTTTGCAGCATCAAGGATTTGAAATCCATGTAGGGTTGATGGAAGTTGTCAATTACTTGTCATATTACACATTTTAATATATTTATTATATATTTTAATTAAATTCAGTTTAATTGGTTGAACGAGTTATCTATTACTTAAATCATTGACACAATCTTTTACCAAAAAAAAAATCATTGACACATTAACACGATATTTCAACCGAGTTGATGCAGGCCAAGTTTTAAAATGCTGCTGTAAAGTCTAATTCCGTGTTTAAACACAATTTTTTTGGTAAAAAAATTTAAATATTGTCCTTTTAATAAAAAATTACAAAAATATAGTCATTTTGAATGTATTTACAAACGTATAGAACTCAAATACGCCCCACAGAGGCGTGACCAGTTGGAGAGAGATACTCCCTAAGAGGCGCGTTTAACCAGGTACTGACATGTGGCACAAAAGTCAACAGTTTACCCGTAAAAATTTGGAAGTCTATAACTTTTGATTTTGGTGTTTGAATAAGGTAAAAAAGAAAAATTCCACACAACTTTCCAAGATCTACGCAATGACACCTAATTTGATATGTTTTGTCTCTCACAAAAAAAATGAATTTATAACAATGATATTATAAGAACATTTAAACCAAAATTAATAAATAGAAAACCACTATTATGATTAGAAATATTCATAGTAAAGATCCTTATGATTATGGTACCATTGTGTTACTTATTGAAAAAGTTCGAATTCACAATTTTTTTTTTACCTAATTTGACACCAGAGTCAAAAGTTATTGAGTTTCAAAGTTTAGAAGACAAACGCCCCACAGGGAGCGAAACTCACTTGCTGCTGACACATGGCACAAAAAGTCAACAGTTTGATCGTAAAACTTTGCGAATCCATGACTTTTGACTCGGGTGTCGAATTAAGTAATTTTTTTTAATTCCGCAAATCTTTTCGAGATATATGCAACGAGGTTTCATTGAAGGGGATTTGGTGAATTTTTTTTCAAAGTTTTGAATATTTTATCGCAAAACTTCGCAAGGCCATAACTTTGGTCTCGAGTGCCTAAATTAGGCTTTTTTTTATTTCGCATAATTTTTTGAGACGAACGTGTTGGTAAGTTCGGGGACTTGGTCAATTTGTTTTTCAAAAAATACTTCCTTGTGCTCCATTTTGCATTTTTTATATATGTGAGTGTGAACGATGTTATTTAAGTTGAAATTTTGTCTCCCATGAGTATAATTTCAATTTGCAACAATGGTATCATGATCATAAGGATCTTTACTAGGAATGTTTCTAATCATGATAGTGATTTTCTCTTTATTAATTTGGGTTTAAACGTTCTTATAGTATTATTGTTGTAAATTCGAATTTTTTTGTGAGAGAAAAATATGCCAAATGAGGTGTCATTGCTTAGATCTCAAAAAGTTGTGTGGAATCAATTTTTATTTTTTTTTGATAACAGAATCAAATTTCTTTTACCTAGTTCAGACACCCGAGTCAAAAGTTATGGACATCTAAAGTCTTACGGTCAAACTGCCGACTTTTATTCCACGTGTCAGCACTTGGTGAAACACGTCCCTTGGGGGCATGTCTCTCTCATCAAACACGCTCCTGTGGGGAGTGTCTCTCTTCAACCGGTCATGCCCATGTAAGGCGTGTTTGAGTGCTATATATCTATAAATATATTCAAAACAACTATATTTTTATAATTTTTTATTAAAAAAACAATATTTAAATTTTCCCCCCATTATTTTAGTGATAGATTAAGTAAAAGAGTCCAAGCTAAAAATTCGGATTGCATTAATATTCGTGTCACTAAAATGAGTCTACTAGTAGTAATTAGAGGGAGGATATTCTTACTACCAAAATTTTCTATTACCAACTTACTACCAATCTAATTATCATTGGATCAAAGAGAGAGAATGTTAAAAAGTTTTTGAAGAGAGAGAAAGTGTTGATCCAATGGTGATTAGATAGGTAGTAAGTTGGTAGTGGAAAATTTTGGTAGTAAGAATATCCCTCCTCTATTAATTATGGAAAAACATTTTCTCATATTGCATGAGAATTCAATTCTCATGTTGTGAGCCTTCGATTTGCGTGCAAAATTTTTCTTTTCTTTTTCTTTTTTTAATAAATATGGAGCTCACCACTGATTGAGTCACAACATGAGAATTTAACTATTGCCAAGAAGCCAACAGTCTTCTGTATAAATTAAAATAAAATAGAAGGCGTTATTATTATTATTATTATTATTATTATTATTATTATAGATAGATATTACTAAAAATTATAATAATATCGTGAAAAAGTAGTGGTGTGTATGTACTAACGGACTTCAATTTCAATTCACACGAGAAAATGGAGAATTAGTTAAACTGGACTAGCTGAATTTTCATTAAACCGACTGAATGTGAAAGATGAATAGATAATTCGTTATTCTTTTTAAGTTAAAATATAGTATTGTGTATTAAAGAACTTATATCTCAATTGACAGTTTGACACCAACTTTTTGTCTTTAAGGTTGAGGATGTTATGATGATATAGGACGTTTAATCATTGACCAGTCCGCTTTTTTCACTATTACTATATAGTTGGGGATATTGATCAAATTGACGCCCCTTTAATAAAATTTTATTTATATGCTATGTTTTAATAGGAATTTTTCAAAATGCCACGTAATAATTTCCCATGATAAGTGAAAATGGATTGGACACGTGGTAGCGCCGGCATGGTCAACCATTCTAGCTGAGCAGTCCAACGAGAATGACAAAATGCTGATACGTGACAAAAGTACAAGCATTCTTGCTGGGCAGCCCAGCAAGATTAGTCACCTGAACAACTTTTGTAGAGAATGTCTGTATTTCTGCCACGTGTCAGCATCCTAATATTCTTGCTGGCCTCAGCTATAATGGTTGACTATGCAGACACTGCCACGTGTCTAATTCATTCTCACTTGTCAGACGTGATTGTGACGTGACATTTTAAAAAATAAAATAAAATTATGACGTGGCAATCCAATAAATTTTTGTCTTGGCAATATGATCATTGTCCCATTTAGATGTGCCTTGACGTAAGTAAAACAAAAAGAATGGACTTTACCAAAAAAAAAAAAAAAAGAATGGAAGAAATAGACTGTAGCATAAAAATAAATAGGTGAAATAAATATGTGAGAGAAAAGGTATCGAAGAACAATGAGAAAAATGGATGCATAAAATTGGTTATTATTTTTAAGCAACATTATTAATAATTGTATATTTCATTTATAAATTATTGGTTGAATACTGAAATGAACTAGGAACTTTTTGGGAATGAAATAAGACTTTTTTTTGGTATCTACGAGTAATATTCGATATTCGTTTGGTAAGCTAATATTGTATTTAAACATAACTATATAAAATACGATGAGACTTATATTTACAAATTTTTTATGAGTTTATCATCTATCTTTTAATATGACCATAAAAACTTTCCTACACTCACAATATTTTGTGGGGCCCGCGGCAAAAAAAAATCCTGACATGCAAAATGAATCTCTATAACATTACACAATCACCTTTTCTACAACATAACTCTTAAAAAATCCAATTTTATTTATAAATTATATTATGTACTATATATTATAAGGAGTACATTCACTTAGGAATGTACTCCAAGAGTACATAATATAATTTATAAATAAAAATTTGTAAATATAATTTATACCATAAAATACATAGAATTAATATTTTAATAATTATTTTAAGTCTAAAGTGTGTATCATTTTAAATGATATAAAGTTGTGTCATTTTAAGAGAGAGAAAGAGATACATAAAGGAAGAGAGAGTTGATAAAAAAATAAAGGTGTGGCCCCACATCTTTGTGAGAGTGAAAGGATATAAGTTGTGTCATTTAAAAGGATAAACATTTTTCCCTTATTTTAAATCTTCAACTTTGGGGTCAATGTCGGTACTAGTTTTTTCTTTCTTCTATGCTGTTTTTTATTCCTTTTTGCAGGAATAGCTTTGTTTTATGGATTTAGTATTTATCACGAGATTAAATTATTTTTTATACTCACATAAAAATATGTGGAGCCCATATGAATCAATATAAAAAGAAAAGAGGAAAAAAATGCACCTTATATATATATATATATATATAGGGATTATATCTCTCATGTTGTAGGAATCAAACTTATTGTCATGTTAAGAAAATGACAAGGTATATAATATTAAAAAAAGTAAGAGAGCACTTTATTCAATAAAGTAGTCTTGTCCTTTTCTTAACATGACAAAAAAATTGATTCCTATAACATGATAGATATAATTCTATATATATATATATATATATATATATATATATATATATATATGAGTTTTATATTTCTCATTCAAAATGATGATTGAATTTTCATGTTGTAAAGACAAAAAACATGTGAGACCCGTATGTTAGAAAAAATTATGTATACGACCCACGTTGGCACGAAAATTGAAGGGTGTGTAGAAAAATTCAAATTCCCATGTTAAATGAAAATTATAAAACCATATATATATATATATATACACATACATATATATATATATACATACACATACATATATATATATATATATATATACATACATAATATATATATACATACATATATATATATATGGTTTTATTAGTCTCATTTAACATAAGATATTTATCTTATGTTGTAGAGAGAAAATAGGTGGGTCCCACCATTACAAGAAAAAAGGAAAAGAAAAAGGTGGGGTACGAAAATCGAAGTGGGAGAAAATGAGAGATGATATCTTATATAAAAGGAGAGTAATATTTCCCATATATATATATATATATATATATATATATGGGTCATGATCATTTTACACCAGTGTAAGTTACACTCTCAATCTTGTCTGTTGATCCCACTTATATCTAAGGACTCTAATTTTTTAGTAATATGAACCATTGGATACGAGTGGATCAATGCTTAAGATTGAGTGTAAAACTTCTAACTCTGGTGTAAGAATATCCTGCCCCTATATATATATATATGCTTTAACGTTTCTACAGTAAATGTAGATAAGTTATCTACATCCACTCCCAAAATGATATCCTTTTGGGTTGAAAGATTAAAAAATTATAATTAGAAAAACTATTATCACCCTGAAATAAATTATAATTATAAAAATTGATTTTCGCCTCAAAACAACGTGATTTTAGGCTCAACGTAGTTAAGTTATCTATATTGATTGTAGACAAAATGAACGCATATATATGTATGAGATAATTTCATCTCTTATAATATGAGGAACAATAATCTCTTATTTTATATAATTTCCATAAAATCGAGATTGTGAGCTTTCATACGTATTAGTCGGATTAGATTTGATGAAGTTTATAACTTCAAATCATGGTAATTAAAGAGCTGGCTTATTAATTCAAAAAACTAAAATCGACGACCAAATTATGATTATCACATGTCCAAGTGTCCAACCACCAAAACTAAAGTCAAGTCAATTCTTTTAAAATAATACATGATATGATGCTTCCAAGTAATTCTCTACTTGATGATGAGAGCCTAGTACATCAATAAAGTGACGTGCTGGTAACAATAAATTACTAACATATTTGAAGATATAATATAGGAAAACAAGTTGAATCAATATGGGACAATGTCACTTCTATATATATGTCACAAATGTTTAGACCAAATCATACACAAATCCGTATCATAAACAATTTAGTTTATTATCTAAGTTCTCTCTTTCCAAGGAACATTCTGCTTTAGGAGTTCATACAAATGGGGTTTCTTGATCATCTTCCTCAATGTTTCACTGGTTCATCACCAAGGAAGAAATTTATGCCCAAGCAGGTTTTTTTCATTTAGCATCTTTTGCTATGTCTGTCTTTCTTTTCATACTATAGACACATATGCACATATATATGTATAAGTAGATATATACCCTCCTGAGCTTTTCTGTGTCTAAACTAATCAAGAAATTCGATTTGTTTGTTCATGATTAGACAGTTGATATCTGGGTGAAAATGGACTGTGAAGGTTGTGCAAGAAAAGTTAAAAAGGCAGTGGAAGACTTGGAAGGTTCATATAAAGCTCTCTTGTTTATCTCTTTCTATTATCTGTCGGTAAATTAGCACTTTGAGTACCGTTTTTCGGTATTACGAGGATTTCAAATTAAAAACCCGTTCTGTCCATCCCTATTCCCTAAGACCTTGCCGAACAAATCAAGTATAAATATTGGAAAAATTGTTTGTCATTTCAAAGGAGGTAAAGTTATGTCATTTTAAGAGATAGAAAAACATAGATAAAGAAGGAGAGAGAGAGTTGGTAAAAAAAAAAATAAAGTGTGAGTCTCATCTCTTTGTGAGAGTAAAATGACATAAATGATATCATTTAAAAGGATAAACATTTTTCCCATAAATATACAGTATATTTGAGACCATACTTTTTGATGCATGTACATATTAATAAAATAATAATAATCAAAAAGATTAAAATGAAAAAAAGACTTGTCTTCTGGTTTTAAGTACACTCAACCCTTAAGCAGCCCAAAAAATTTGCTGTGAGAGGGGCGAAGGGTCAATACGTAATTAAATTTTAAAAATACTTTAAATTTTCTTTATATGTAAGAAATAATGAGATTAAAAATTGATAGGCCAAACTTAAAGGGCCGAACTTATGTTATAATATAAAAGGGATAGGATCCGTTTATAATTTTTTTTTTGCAATTACTATCAAATTTTAACCGGATTTCATCAACTAACGATTGTAATTTATTGTAAATTAATAATTAATTAATAAATATGATCCCATAAATTATAACCGTTAGATTACGGAAATTAACGGTTAAGATTTGGTAATAACAAAAAAAAAAATTTATAAATATAACTTGAAATATGAAGTTATATATTATAACTTTCACTACTAAAATAATATACATGCACTACGGTACGTTGTTTATCGTCCAATAATATAAAAGGTCAAACCTCAAAACTATCCGACACCATTTTTTATGTTTGATCATGATCAGCAAACATCCTAACCTTGTAACCTTAGAGCTAGGTACATGATTGAGATCTTACTCATGTATGGTTTTTTTCTTTTTTATATGCCTTCTTAACAAACTCTTGATCTCCTTCTATGCAACTTCCAACCCATCATAATCTGACTTAAAGTGATAGTTGTATTATTATATAACTATATATTGAAGTCATCATGCTTAACACCCAAAAAAAAAAAAATTGATAAATAAGTAAAAGGTGGAAGAAGGAACAAATAATCAAAGTCCAATTGAGGCATATCTGTAATCAAACTCTTAATTATAATGATCTAATATTGTCATTACTTCTCTAAGAGTGAAAGTGGGCTGAGCTGAGCCAAATTTTGTCTCGAAAATCCCAAACCTATGTCAAGAAATTTTAATTTGACCTAACTCAAGCTTAGTATGAGTCTAATTATTGCCTGTTTATAAAAAAACAAATGGCTTGGTTTGCCCTGTTAGTCTGTTAATTTTTAACTTCCGAGCAGAATCATGAATCAACTTTACAAAGTACTCAAATTCTGTTGCTACACCAAAAATCATAATTTCAACGTCCAAATAAAATCATGAATCATAACAAAATTCATACAATATGCATTTAAGTCATTTTCAAAAGCAAAATCCTCAAACTAAATAACATATATTTCATCAGATCCAACAAACAAATTCATACTATGTAAATTAAAATAACTATATAAATCCAACAAAACACATCATGATGCTTGTAGTAAGTATAACGTCTCCCAATTTTTTTTTTAATATATTCATATACACAATCTAACATGTTAAAATGTCGATTCCTCCTATATAAGTATAAAGTAAGATTTCTATTAAAATATAATCGACTATAATTAAGTTATAAATAATTGCAATTGATTAATTTTATATCTTTTATTTTTTCTTCAAGGCATATTTACTCTATTTTATTTTATTTAAAATAAATAGTACAATATAGGCGGTATGTAGACTTATAGGCCCGACCTTTTAAAAGTGGGCTTATGGCCTTTTTATTAAACATGTTTTTTTATGGCCCAAACCCGACCTATTATACAAAATATACTAAATCAGGTCTGACCTAATATAGGCCAAGCCATAGACCCCTGTAGGTCGACCCGGACCAATTTCACCCCTGCTTCTCCTCAGAGAATTAGAGATGGACTTGTTCATTTAGTTAATTTTGTGACAAGAAAGTGAATGGTTTCAGGGGTAGAATCAGTAGAGGTAAACCAAAAGCAACAGAGGGTAACAGTGACTGGTTACATAGATCCAAATGAGGTACTGGAAGAAGTTCAGAACACAGGAAAGACAGCAGACATTTGGTCCTTTGATCCGTACAACTCAGTGACATATCCTTATGTAGATGGGGCTTATGACATCGAAGCACCAATTGGTTTCGTCAGGAATGTTCCTCAAGCAATGGAAGACCCTAAATCTCCAGAGATGAAACTTATGGTGCTCTTTAATGATGATAACCCAAATGCATGTTCAATCATGTAATTAATCCATTTGTACTTTTGGATCAACATGCTATATATATCTTCTTTGTTTTGTTTAGCTAAGTACAAAAAAATATGATCCATTTGTGCTGGTAATTAGTTGGTGAAAATGTTTGTGTAAGAGTTGCTTTGTTAATATCAATTTGCTTGTTCAATAGTTGACACATATAGCTTACATTGTATATTATCAATTTTTATTGATTTATTCAAAAGGTTTTTAATATGTTATACCAGAATTTCTACTTGAATATATATTATCATATTCTAGAGGTGGGAAAGATTCATTAATCCATCCCGTCTTCCATATCTAAATCCATCTCATTACGATAATAAAATTTAATTGATTGAATGTACTGATTTAAGTTTTAGTTAGTGGATGGTTCATGAACTAACAAAACAATAATGGATATATCTATAGATATTTAATTATTATCCAATTTATTAGACTTAAAAAAATCCAATTGAAGCTGAAGTCTTGTAATTAATATTCTAAACAAGTAATATATATATATATATATATATATATATATATATATATATATATATATATATATATATATATATATATATATAGGTCAAATCATCTACAATTTCAATCTTTGTTATTGATCCCATTTTAATTTAACAGTTCAATTTTTTTAATTACATGAGCAGTTGATATAAATGGATCAATGACTAACATTGACTATAAGACTTTTTATTCTTACACCGATATAAAAATAAAAAATCTTTATATATAAACAAGATTAATAATTAAGATTGAGAATATAAGTTGTGCTGATGTAAAATAATCATTATATCTATATTTTTTTAGTACATTCATTATATATATATATATATATATATATATATATATATATATATATATATATATATATGTTTATCATTTTAAATGACATAAATTATGTCATTTCAAGAGAGAGATAGACACAAATAATAGAAATCACGAGGGAGAAAGTGAATGATTTTTTTAATTTAAAATTTAAATAAAAATTATTATATTGTGTACATCTCTCGTAGAATGACATTTATGTTATTCAAAATGACAAACATTTTTTCCATTAATTAATAGTGGAGTTTTTTATTATCAATTTTATTTTTTGTATTTTTAATTAAACCAACTTTGTTTAATTATCATTAGTTTATTGAACAAAATCAAATATTATAATAACTAACCTATTTTGTTTGAAATGATATACATGGGTTGGATATATTTAATTTAATTTAGTTTGGTTTATTTTAATTCATAGTCTATTTTACCTAACCATGCTTAATATCATTTTATGATAGGATATATAATAGTTTTTAAACTAATGATGTATTAAAATTAAACTTAAACATCTTTTACAGTGACAATATAATTTTTTTTTGACACGTGAGGAATAAAAAAAAAGTATTAAAAAGTTATCGTCATAATAATCCGAAAATTTAGGACGGTAAGTACTTGTTTATTCTTTAATTATATTAAGATAAATTCCATTTTTGATTATTTAAATTTAAGATAAAGGAAGAACTCCCTGTCTGAAATCCGAATACGAATTCTGAGGGGGGGGAAATGGCATTCACACTCAACCCTACAACTCCTTTTTCTCACCGATTTCTCACTCGACGCTCCAAACGAACCATTTCATGCTCCTTCTCTTCCCAATCTTTTAAGGTCAGTCACTCTCTGTAGTTCTCTACATCTCTTTTCCTTTCTCCCTTTGCTTCAAAAAATGAAAAAAAGAAAAAGAAGAAGAAAATTTACTTTCACTAAATTCATAAGGATATAAATTGAAAATGATTTTTGTGTGGTGTGTTTGGGAATGCAGTTTAAGAGGCAGTACACAAGCGTGATGATAGTGCCGACGGGGATTGGAGCTGCTATTGGGGGATTCGCCGGCGACGCCTTACCGGTGGCTCGCGCTCTCTCCACCGTCGTTGATTGCCTTATCACTCACCCTAACGTATGTAATTACTTCCTAATCCCAATTTGTTTTTGTTTTTTTTTTTTAATTTACTGGTCTACAAAGCTGTCTTATCTGTTTTATGTAAGGGTAATATAGTCTTTTCGGTTATTTTATGATTACTTTGATACGGAAAGTAATATTTTAGTTTAGGATTTGTTTTTCTTTTTTATGGGTTTCATAAGAGTTATATTGTTCGAAAAGTATGTCATATAGATTCATTTTACGTGACTTAATTTTTATTTTTATTTTGCATTAAAAAGTGTGGCCCCACATTGTGTGTGTACAAACTAAAACCCCTTTTTCTTATATAAAAAAATAATTTATGACCGGTTTTTTCTTCCTTTTTTTTTTTATTTTCTTTATGCTAGTTGGGGAAAGAGGTCATAGGCTAAATTATTGGTTAAGTGACTTGAATGTGATTTATTCCCGCAATCCCTAAATAGATTTTGGGTTTTATAAGAGTTATGTTGTAGGAAAAATGTTTGTGTTATGTTATAGAGATTCGTTTTGCGTGCCAGAGTTTTTTTTTTTTTGCTGCGGGCCCCACAAAATATTATTTGTGTAGGAAATTTTTTTTGGTCATGTTAAATTATAGATGATAAACCCATATATTTTATATTGCTTGAGTTGAGATTCTTGAGCTTGATTTATTTATTTATTATTTGTATTATTTAATTGTTTTATTATATATATGGATTTAATGTTTCTAGTTTTGTCGCAGGAAAATTTTTTCTGCCATACTCACAAAAATGAGTACGTCCAATTAATCTTTTCTCTTGCTCATTTTTATGTGAGTGTGGTAGGAATTTTTTTTACAGTAAAAACAAAAATATTTTTTCACACACACACATATATATATATATATATATATATATATATATATTATATGTATGTATAGAATATTTTTCTTTATTTTATATGGTTTATGTTGTCTCTAATTATTTTGGAATAAATGTGACGTCGTTGATGCTAGTGTTGTTATATTGCTGAGTTGTATTTTAGCATTGTCCTCTGTGTGGGATCTACATTTTTTTTATAAAGTAATCTGAGTTTACCCGCCTCCACAGTGTCCAGTCAAGTAGTATATCTCAAGATTTATGATTTCAGTATGCATTTTTCCTAAGCCTTCAAAGATCTTATTATAATCAATTAGGCATAATAGTATGATGATAGTACTGCTTGTTTGCTTTCAAATGAAGAAACTGCATTGCTGTTTTAATATATGTCCATGTATCGATAAGATATATTTTATCTGATTTTAAATTATTTTAGCATGTTACTTAATGGGATGGTTGTGGGGGGGGGGGGGGGGGGGGGGGGGGAACCAGAGCAGCAGTAAAACTGTTCCTTCATGACTGAAAGGTTATGGGTTCGAATCTAGGAAACAGTCTTTTTGCAATTATGCAAAGGTAAGGCTGCGTAAAAGGATTTCCTCCACCCCATACTCGCTGGTCGGGTTTAACGGGAAGTGGTTTTGGTTTAGTTACTTAATGGGATGGTTCCGTTAATTTCGCTACCACTATATGGTTGTCTTGAATGATAATGTTGAAGAAATATGCATTAAATTTTCTTGGCTGCTTGACTTGTTAAATTTTGCAGGTGCTTAATGCAGCAATGCTATACTGGCCGATGCCTAATACATTATATGTTGAAGGTTATGCTCTTGACCGATTTGCAGAAGGGTTATGGGCCTTACAGCCTGTTCACCAGAACAGGGTATGACTCAAATACATATTCTGAATATGCTGCATCCTTGACTAGTTTATGTCATGCTGTGTTGCAACTTACAAGGTGCTTTCTTCATCGTGCTACTTTTATCCACTTCGAATTACGTACTGAATTTAATGGTGTAAAGCAGGTGGGGTTAGTTCTTGATGCTGGGATTGAGGAGGAGCTTCGGGTTCGCCAGTTACAAGTAGCTGATGCTGCAAGGGCTTCCCTTGGATTGCCTGTTGTGGAATATATTGTCACAGACACTCCGCTGAAGGTATCCAGTATTTTCTTATTTTAACCAACATAATGAAATGTATACCATCCTATATTTAAGCCGAAATTCCTTCAACTAGATATGCCTTTGCTTACAAAATCATACAATTTGGACTTTGCAACATATAATTTGGACTTTGCAACATATAATTTGGTTCTTTTGCTAAAGGTCGATGGAAAGTTTTACAATTAAAAATGTGACTGCCATTGATCTCCCTTTAGGGAGCACTTTAAAATTATATAAAGCATGTGATGTCCCACAAAGAAATTCTTAGCCTTGTTGTTAGATATTTTTGTTTTATTTTAATGCAGTCAAATTTGTCTTTACATCAAACAGTGGTGAGATTTTCTGCAAGTGTTACTTGTTTAGAGAATAAATCATATATTCATATGCAAATAAAAATTATAGGATTTGTAATTCTTAACACTGGGGCGTTTGGTTAAGGAGAAAGTTTTTGAATACTAGGGAAATGTAGTTACTAGGGAAATGGTTGGAAAGTGAATTTGGTAGGAGAATGTAAAAAAAGTTGTTTGGTTGACCAAAATATTACCAGTGAAATTTATTTAAATTTGCAAAATCTATGTTTGGGAGAAACTTCGCACCTGTTTTTTCACTTCCCCAATTATCTCAAAATACCACATCTCAAGTGGTATTCTGTAACAGTGAATTCCATCCAAAAATTAACACAAAAGTCATTTCCCCTTCTATCCTATTTGCCTAGTATTTTTTTCAAAAACCTGAACCAAACGTGGTATTTTCCAATATCCACTTACACTTTCCCATCAATCTCAAAATAAATCTTCTACCAAACACTACCTATGCTATATTGTGCACTGGAAAGAACAAAATAAATAACAATTTTTCCCATAAAAATAAAATATGAAATAAGAAAGTTTTAACGGGATGAAACCAAGCCAGGTTATCTTGCTGTTGTATGTGTTTTCTTTCTATTTCTGTAGTTCTAAACAACTTTCTACTCGTTTCAGACATTTGTTAAAGGTGTGTTTCTCGGACTTAGGTATTTTTGTTGGACAAAAGAAGTCTTCAGGCATGTCTATAATTTCTAGCATCTCACATCATGATTCGATAGCAATTTAAAATGCCTAGCCGAAGTTAGAGCAAGCTAGCCATCCAACTTAATGTATGACTTTGACTTGCTTCAAATTTTACAGGTAGAGAAATGGGTTGATCCAGAAACTGGCCAATCAACAGGGAGGATTAAGAACCCTGATTCTTTACTTAGAGCTGTGCGGACTTTAGTGAATAGGTCAAAAGTGAATGCCATTGCTGTTGTTGGACGTTTTCCAGATGATGATACTGATGATGTAGATGACTATCGGCAGGGAATGGTATGGCAATGGTTATTGAAATGATATGACAACGTATCAAATACAGAATATATTTTAATTGTGCAAGTTGTATTGGTTTAAAAGAAATCGTGGATGATGTTGCTCTTTCTCTTTCTTGGTAATCGTCCTTTCTATGTTCTCCTGTTGGACACAGTCATCATCTCTTTGACATTAGTTCTTGAAATTTTAGCTTGATGTAAAGAGATTTTTGAATCAGCTTCTGACCATTGTCCTCTACATTCCAACAAAGCTGGCAACTTTTGTTCTTTATTTTTCTTAAATTTTTCTCCTGAACTTTTCTCAGTCATACCTTTACATGGTCAGCGGTTCAGTCATTAGTCTAATTTTATCATTTGGTCACTGACATTTGCTTCCCTCTTTTTCACCTTATTCAGGGAATAGACCTATTGGCAGGAGTTGAGGCAGTTATAAGCCATCTAGTGGTGAAGGAGTTCCAAATTCCTTGTGCACATGCTCCTGCACTATCTCCACTTCCCATGAGCCCATCTCTATGTCCGAAATCAGCAGCTGAGGAGGTTAGTAAACTCTAGATAATGAATCATTTTAACTTTGGTGCTTCAACTATATTAGAATGAGGTCCACAAGTGGTCAATTAAATCTGAATTCTTGTTAACTTGGTTTTTCTTTTGTTTTACTGTTCATTTTAACAAATAGCAAGAGAGAAGTAACATTCCAAAATAAAATAGATCTAGCAAAAGATGAGTGAGAGAGAGAGAGACTCAGCAGTTAACCTAAGCAGGGCTAAAGTTATGTAGAGTAACAAGAGACGAAAGGAACATTGAATGAATCTGTGACATCGAGGCTCTGATACCATGTAAAGAACCAATTCAACCCAAAAGCTTAAGTTATTAGGTGACGTTACATTACTGGTTTTATATATTTCTAGGAAGTTGGAGACAATAATCTGTTCGGATGAAATGCCATATGTCCTTCAATCTCTGGCATTTTATGAAAAAATAAACTAGACACAACACTGTTCTGAATATTTAATGTGCAGTACTTGACCACAACTTCCATAGAAAATGCTTGGATGCTGAAGCAAAATTGAAATTAAACCTGTTTACTCCACAAATAGATATTGCTGAAAATAGGCATTTCTTGTGTTGGTGTCTGCATATACATATATATTAGTGTGAATTGTTTCTTAAAACTCTGAATATTGATGGAAACTTGAGGCTGTAAAAAGCTAATAAGAATTATTAGGTAGTGTACATAGTTCTGAATATCTTATGCTAGTTGACATATAGGAAAAATCATTAAACCCCTTACCACCAGCCTGCTTTAGCGGAATTTGATTCCACGGTTAGGATTGGCAATTTCTAATTTGTGTGGCTATCACAAAGTAGCATGTTATAAAATTTCAGTAAAGACGTAGTAAAATAAGTTTAATATGTTACATTTCTTGAATATAAACAATTAGAAACTTTAATTCTAAGAAAAACGTAAGCACTGAGTTATAAGTTAGAACGAAAATGAAAGTCCCCTTTTTTACAAACATTGATACATAGTCAACAAGAGTACTATTTGAGGTCGGCTAAATGGATTGGGCTCTATCAAAAACCAATTCTGCAAAATTGCCAGTTATAGTAAGGTTGTTAAGTTATCCTCTTTCTTCCTCTTCCCCTTTTTATTGGAGTATCTGCCATGTGATTCATTTTCAAAGATTGATGTATTCAATAAATGAATGAAAATTCAATATATTTAAAAGATGCTATTTTAACATTCCATATATCAAATTTATGAATAAGATTTTGTTCTCATTATAAATTAGATATTTCTCATCCTCTGCGTTTGCATGGCTAATACTACTTGTGACTTATTTGCTCTTTGCAAATAGATTGGGTACACTTTCCTGCCTTGTGTGCTTGCTGGCCTAAGTAATGCTCCACAATACTCGGTCAGGTACTCTGAATCCATGGAAAGGGGTTGCATATTGGCAAGTGATGTAGATTCGGTAATCCTTCCCAAAGATGCTTGTGGAGGGGATGGGACGCTTGCTTTTGCAAGAAGTGAAACAAATAAGGTATTTGGATTAATTTTTTCCCCTTATTCTTATTTTTTGGTTTGATCATCAAGAATAACTATTGCTTTATGGCATTTTAGCTTTCTTCCACTCAGAACACCAAACTGTGTAACCTGAAATTTTTATAATTCTATTGTTTCAAAATATGACAGTATAAAATTTTCTTGCAGCCACTAATAATTACTGTAGAAGAAAACGAAACTGTTCTCGATGATACTGCAGATAAGCTTGGCTTTGAAGTGGTACGTGATTTTTCATTTGTACATGTTAAAAGATGAGATGGGATCTTTTATCCATTTGAATCAAAATTCCCAAGAAATCAATTGGCAAAAGTTCTGCTGATCATATTTGCAAGTTGCTCACTAAGGAATAAAATGGGGAAAGGATAGACAAAAGTGTAGATAGGGTCACAAATAGCAACCTCATCGCTGCTCCAAGGCTCGTCCTTGTAGATAAACAAGTAAAAAGAATAATATTACCATTTTAGGACATTCAAGAACGGGCTTTTTTATTCTGTTGGTGATGCTTAGTCTAAATTATAATATAAGCACCATTTGATTACTCCATTTTTCTTCCATTGCAATTGGATTGATGAAATCATTTCTTCTGCAGCTGCAAGTCTCAAATTATTGGGAGGCTATTGGAGTTATTGCAGCTCACAAGGCGGGGATAGATCCATTTTCACTCAGACGAAATAAAATTATTAACATTGGGTGCACTTCTTTAATGCCCGTCAATGGTAGCTCAATTTCAAGAGAAAGAGCTATCTCCTGATTAAACATTTGAGAGTTCAATAATAGTATATTAGTTTTATTATTATTATTATTAACCATTGAAGGAATGGTGGATCATCTCTTGGGTTTTATGCCTAGTAACACAGGGTAGATCAAGTTTGCAAAATATACCGAATTGGCTTCATGGCAGGGTTAGCAGAATTTGGTTTCAGACCTCATTTTTGTCTCCGAACTGTTTTAGGCTTTAGTTGTTGAACTGAACCATGAGCCAACTTGGAACGAGTGAAAGCTTGACATGCAGGAAGGTTATCTGCTATCTAGTCATCCTTGTCAAATTTCTATGGAGTTTTCTTTCTATGTTGTGGAACAAGGAACTAGAGGTCATTGCTTCAAACTCTAATTTTGTTTGGATTGGATAGGATATTTATCTTAAAGTCAGTTGTTTTTTTTATTATTATTATATGAAGAACTGACCGGAGTTAAAATTCAGCAGCATATTTTAAACTTGTTGCACTTCTTTTTCCCTACTGTACAACAAATTATTCTTGTTACTTTTGAATTAAACAAAGGATATGGACTTTGAAGGATGGGCTGGAAATATGTAGGAATTATTAATGACTAGAGATATTCTCTATACCAAAAATTTTCACTAATAATTTACTACCTATCTAATCACCATTAAATTAACATTTTCTCTCTCTTCAATTTTTTTTAACATTCTCTCTCTTTGATCCAATGGTAATGTGATAGGTAGTAAGTTAGTAGTAGGAATTTTTGGTAGTTAGAATATCCTTCCTCATTATTAATTAGTATGATAGATGAATCAAACTATAAAAGACTAAATTAATATTTTAGTTCTTGAAAGATTAAGTTGACATCAATTTAGTCTTTGGAAGTTGGAAATTGACATAAATTTAGTTTTTTAAAAGTAATAACATCAATGTAGTCCTTCAATTTTGTAGATTGTACATAGAAGCATTATTTTGATATTACACTCTATGATTGAGAGACTAAATTAATGTTACCTATGTTTCAAAATGGCTTAGCCCAATAAAATTTCATCATCTGCTTTCTAATTACACTTAATGAACTCTTCAAAATCATTCTTCAAACACCAAAATATTCAACATTTTTTTATCTTTTCACTCAACCAAGTACATCACATTTTACATAGGGAAATATTTTTCTCATGTTGTTGAAGATAGCTATCTTATGTCACACACTCATCAAATTTTGTGCCAGCTTTTTCCTTTTCTTTTTCCTTTTATTTTAAATTATAGACCCCACATATTTATCTCACATACATGAGAACTATCTCAAGCAACATGAGATTAGTAACTCCCATAAAAATAACATTCTCCCCATAATCGCAAACGTAAAATGAAATCAAACACTATTAACACAACTATAAGAAAAATTGATTAACACATAGGATGCCTTTAATAATATCTCTTTTGTTATTGCATGAATACTGAAAATTTTATCATCCTGCACAAAGAAAATAACCATAAAAATATATAACTTAACAGTATACATAACCAGTTCCTTAGAAAGATAATTAAGGTTATGATCATTTCAATTATATATAATATGAAAAAGGCAAGAAATTTAAGATCCCGTTTGTTAATATTTTATTTTATTTAAAATTCAGAATTTTCTTTAAATAATATCATAAAAACTTTTTTATTTTAGTATTAACTGAATGTGTCTTAAACATTTGCTGCTTTATGCATCAGGGGCATCTCAGTCATTTGCTTAAAACCGTCTATCAAGCCTTCGCCAACGAAACTCCAACCTCCTCCCTCACCACGCAACCAGAAATCTCCACGTGTCAAACATTTCCCGCCAAAAAAATTTAAAACGAACTCTTCTTCAACCTCTGAATTTACCATTTCTGCCACTCCTCCCTTAACGAACACAAACACACGCCAACTTGACTTACAAATCCATCAATGGCTTCCACCACACTCATCACTCTCTCTCTCCTCCTCCTTTCTCTCTCCACCCTCTCCTCCTCCCTCCCCTCCTCCACCATCCTCGACGCCGCCGAGATCCTCTCCGGCTCCGGCTTCGAAACCATGGCTCTCAACCTCGAGCTGGCGTCACAAAGCCTCCTCGCACCGCGAACTCGCTCAATCACCATCTTCGCCCCAAACGACTTAGCCTTCAACAAGATCCCGCAGCTCCCTCTCTCTCTCCTCCGCTACCACCTCCTCCCCCACGCTTTCTCTCTCCACAGCATCAGCTCTCTCCCCTACGGCGCAAAAATCGCCACCCTACTCCCCGGCCACTCCCTCACCGTCACCACTTCGCATTCCGATGACCGAGTCTCCATCAACAACGTGACCGTGAACCCCTCCCCAATCTTCGACGACGGCTACCTCGTGATCTTCGCAACCGAGAATTTCTTCGATCCATATTTCCAGCTTCCCGCGCAAATCGTCCCTCGCCGCCCGAATACCTCTCTCGCCGCCGCCGCGTGTTTTCCTGACAAAAAGAACAAGAGGAAGTGGTTTTCCTCCGACGAGGCGTTTTCTTTTAAGGAAGCGAGCGGCGTTTTGAGATCGCGAGGATGCTCTGTTATCGCTTCGTTTCTCGATATGCAGTTCCTCGGGCTCTTGGATCGCCCTCAGCTGACGCTGTTTGCGCCGATCGACGAGGAGATGAAGAATCACGTGGGGAAAATGAACCTGAGCGATTACTCGGCGATCCTTCGCCACCACCTCGTGCCTTGCAAGATCTTGTGGAGCGATTTGGTGACTTTGGAAGATGGAACGTCAATTTGGACTTACGAGAGAGGGTTCACAATCAACGTCACCAAATCTAGAAAGGACATGTTGTTGCTCAATGGAGTGCCGGTGATTTTTCCGGAGTTGTACTACAGTGATTGGCTCGTTGTTCATGGCCTTCGAGAAGTTCTCTCTGTTCCGAAGGGAAAAAAGAAAGCAGTTAATGATTCAGATCAGGTTTCGGATGCAGGGCAAGATGCTAAAGAATCATATTCGTTTGGGTTTAATCACAATCGTGCAGCAAACAATGCAGAGCATTACCACTTCTCTACTTTTCATTAGGTCATGAATTAATTTGAATTTAATTGATGATGATGTTCTTGACATTTTAGATTCAGTCTTGAGAATTTAGGTCATTCTAATTTGTGCTGATCATACTATGCTGTTTGGGTATTCTTAGTTGTGTTTTCTTGCAAAATTGACATTGAGCTAGTGCTATGAACTAGAAAAAAGTGCGTTTGGTTTTATAAAACGGAATTTATACTTGAATTGAATGTAGATATGATATTGCTGAAAGGACTTGCAACGTAGATATATGTTTAGAATATTTTTCTCTGTTACATATCAATTTTCTTAATGTTGGTTGTTGTTCGGGATGGCACAACAATTGGCGGCCCAATTGCTCTGACCCAACTTCAGTCCCCTATCCACGTCAGCTCTAACAGCTGTCAAGGACTCTCCCAACTCCCAACGCGATGACTCTCCCTAAGAGAAGCACCGAAATGTCCCATCTTGAGACCCTAACCCCCAAAGGTAACCGCCACAGGCACCTTAAAGGGAAACTGTCATTTGTCCCTCGCTAACACCGCCAGACACAGGGGGCGCAGCAATGCTATCATAGCAGCGTCTACCACGCCCAACACTGCCACCCGAAGTGGATCCCGAGGAGGGTTGACCCCCTCCTCACCAACCCACACCAGGTGCACATCATGTTTCCCTTATAAATAGCCCCTTTGGGCATACCATAGGGATATCTTATGTATCGTTATTATGCCCGTTTGTATTAAGTCACTTTTCACACACACCCAACTTTGAACTTTATTTGCCTGCTTATACTTGGAACAGTACCTTCTAGCTTGGTCTTTACCTTCGCTAGATGTATCCTCCGTATAGTGACTTCATTCCCTAAGGGAACATGGTGGACTTATAGATCCCAACAGTATAGTTGTATACTTGTATGTGGATGTTTTAGGACATGCATGATAGATTGATGATAGAATTTTTGAAAACAAAGTTTATTTTTAACTAATTTATATCTGTTATAAAATTGATAGAAAATATAGGAGAAAGGAATAGAGTTAGAGAGAAAAAAATATTCATTCAATAGAACAATGGAGGAAGTTCCTATTATAGAAAAAAAAAAATCACTATTTACACAGTGATGAACAGTAAACAATAATCTCGTTGTTGGGTATGTATGCTCCTTTGCACTAAGCCCAATGGCTTTAGTGAGAGCCCAAAGACCAAGTCTAACCCATGAAGATTAGGGTTAGTTGGATTGGGCAGGTATATATATATCATATTCTCCACTTGTGCCTCCTAGGGGTTTTCAGAAATCAGAAACAGAGAGGCAATGTTCATCATCTGAACGGTTGCCCACACAACTCCCTAATCCCCTTGAGTCATAGTCTGGAAGATCTGCCACAGTCCAGCATCAAGGGATTTGTTCGTTCTGCGGCGCTGAGGTGAGCAGTTCGTGAAGAGGAATCACATAAGGGAAATTCTACACGAGATCTGCGCACCAAGAGGTAATCGTGAAACGAGGATGATTCGGTAAGCATACCAATGTACTAGGTCCTAAATCGCTTCCGCATAAATCCAATAGTTCCTACAATTGGTATCAGAGCCAGGTTCCGATCCTGGGAACAATCAAGAGCGTTGGCTGTACATTGGTATGTGAATCTAGTTTCACTGATCATGTAATTAGTTTTGCTTCTTGAAATATGGCACCTAGGGTTCTAGGATTATGGTATGAATCCTGCGTGTATTTTATAATTCATTTTCATAAAAGTTTAAATTTTTATCGGTAAAAATGCTTTAATCCATGGTTAGGGTTTCTCGTGTATTCCTCGATCTGTAACAAGGAGGCTAATCCCATATGATTAGGTTTCCTCCTTGCTGTTTTTTCAATTTTTCGGAATTTTCGTGTATTTTTTCAATATTTTGTAAAAATTCAAGATCGAGAAACCGCGAGGAAGATGCGCAGTCAGCACTGTTGGAGACTTTTCGAGGACTTACCGATCTCAGAATGGGCCGATCTACATATGGTTGGAAAGAGGACGGAAAGACGAACGTAATGGTGGGTGGATCGCCGCCATCGGAGCCTCCACGCTCCTCCACGCGCCTCCACAAGATGATGAGAGTGGCCGCCACTCTCCGGCAAAGAAAGGGAGAGTGTGGGAGCGTCCGGCCACCTTTTTGGGTGGTTCCAGCGGCGGTGCACTCGTTTCTATGTGGCGGTCCTTCCCCTGGAGTTTCGGCTTGATTTGACTTCGGGTGACGGCGCAGCAGACCTGACGGCTAGGGTTCCTCTTTCGCATCCTAGGGTTTCTCGCTAAAGGATTGGGTCTTTGGGCTTTTGGGCCTATGGAAACCCTAAAGGGGCTTGAGACAGATACTATGGGCTAGGCGAAAGTCGAATTCCAAAGTTGTAACATTTTTTTTTTATTTTTGTTATTTTCTTTAAAATAGGAATGCCATGCATTAAAGTAATTATATTTTATTATTTAATGCTTTTATTGATTGGTATGAATTATATGATCAATAACATGCTTTAATTGCGATAACATGCCATATAGAATAGGTGGTGCCATATTGTTGCATAACTTGTATGATTAAATGAGCATAATAGCTATTATGTCTTCAGCGACTAGTATGATAGTTATTATGTGATTATTTTGATTTTAAGTTATCCTCACAAATTAATTAATAATTATTATGATTTTTGTTAAAAATCTAGATTAATAATGGAATTGATTAATTTTGGGTAATTAACATCAAGACAAATAATCGTTATGGAAATTATTTTGATTTCAAATCATCCTCATAAATGATCATTATTATGATTGTTGCAATCTAGATTAATAATTAAATCAGCTATTTGGATGATTTAAATCTAGAAAAATAATTAAAGTAAATTTCCTAAGAGAATAGTTTATTTTGCGAGTAATTTGTGGGTTTTCTGAAATGGTCATGGAATAACACACGTTGCATACAACATTCATGTATCATGATTGTGTGGAGCACACGCTGACGTAAAGTGACCAGATTTTAGGACCTTAATGATTTCAAAATTCAGATAAGCTAAGTGATGCACGTTCATCGGCTCTCTTGCTTACATAGTTTTTGAAATCAAACAAAGTATACTCTCAATTAAATAATTTTTGGAAATTGCAAAATAATGCTTTTGTTGAATGGAAGGAGATTTAAATTAAGAAATTAATTTAACCTTCAAGCGCAATATAGGACCATTAATAAAATAATCATGTGAAGCCCCATCGGATAAGCATGATTGGATTTTATTAGATTGGACCTACATAATTATGGGAGGAGATTTAAATTAAGAAATTAATTTAACCTCCAGGCGCATTGTGGGCATATCAATAAAATAATCATGTGAGGCCCCTACGGATAAGCATGATTGGATTTTATTGGGCCTTAATAATTTCAAAATTTTAATAAAGTATTGTACGGCCCATCGTCGATAATACTAAGTTATTAAAGATAATTTTGAAATTAAACAATGAAATCGACAGGGCTTATGAAAATCCTCAAACAAAAATGTTGAATGGGTGAAGGTTTTAAAAATTAATTAATTTTAAAACCTGCGGGCTCCATTTGTGGGTTTATTAGTGAAATGGTTATCGCTGAAGCCCCATCGGATAAGGATAATCGGATTTCACTAGATTAAATCTTAATAATTTCAAAATTTTAGTAAAGTATTGTACGGCCCATCGTCGGCAATGCTAAGACACTAAGGATAATTTTGAAATTAAACAATGGTTAATTACATTCAACTTTGGTAAAATTGCTAACCCTCCCATCGAGGCTCTGGCAATGGCACTGAAGGCCCAAATAACAATTTTAGTTTTTACAAGTGACTTGCCCATCGTAAGCCTAGTAAAGATAAACTAAAGGATTGTTAACAATGAACAAGAGTAGTTATGAGAATCTACTTGTACATCATTTGTTTATTGCATTATTTGTTTGTAATTGTGTGCTTCATATGTTTTTCAGAAAATATCTTAGAAATGATTTTGAGTCAAAAACCTCTAGATGGTACCAACTATGAGTAAGTGAAAAGCAAATTTTTGATATTGTTCTAAAACATGGAAGCTAAAATTTGTCCTGACAATGCGAGGGCCATAGCAACCTGCAGAGGATGCGTCTAAGGAAACTAAGATGCATTTCTCAGATTGGGAAAGGGCAGATATGGAAGTTCCCTGCTATATTATTGTCATTTTTTTCCAAATACTTGCAGAAGCAAGTATACATGATTAAGAGTGGAGTAGAAATGCTTCAGACTCTTAATGACATGTTTGCTGCGTCTAGCAGCTCTGCTAGACAGAATGCAATCGGTGCAGGTTTTGCTAAGAGTCTTGTTAAATCCAAAGGGAAACCCAAGGGTGGTAACAAGAACAAAACGACTTGGTTATCAGTTGTCAAACCAGTTGCTATGCAGAAGCCGCAAGGCAAGTTCTTCAAGTGCAGACTGAAGGGACACTGAAAGAAAAATTGCCCAGAGGTGATGAAAAGAACCAGACATGGGCATATCAAGGCCTGATCAGTGACTGAATTATTGATTCAGGAATCACTGATTATGTTTGTTACTCTTTGCAGTAGTTCAAACATGGCATACCTGTCAGTAATGGACATAGATATTTTAAGCTTAAAAATGGGAACTTGTGTCTGCTTTTGCAGTAGGACAAGTTATTTATAAGACTATGGTTTTGAGTGACTGTTTATTTGTTCCAGATTTAAAGAGGAATTCAATTATTGTTAGTTGTTTTGATTAAAACATGGTTGACAATGCAATTGATTCCTCAGTTACATTTCGAAGTTCATCTTCGTCTTGTTTGTTCTGGTACATTGTTTAAATAGTCTTTATTACCTTTGTCCTATACCGCCTAAATTTTTTATGTTGAATGGAAAGGATGATGAACAAGGATTTTCACCAAAGAAATAAAAGTTTCAAATGAAACATATCTTTGGCTTTTGTGATTGAGTCACATTATCTCAAGTAGGAAACATGTTTTAGTTAAAAGAGAGACTGAAAGTTCAAGAATCTTTTAACTAACAGTTACATGTTAGTCCTATTTGGAAGGTAAAATGACCAAGCAATCCTACAAGGGCCAAAAAGGTTTTCGTAACTATTCAACTGGAACTGGTTCATACTAATGTATGTGGACCAATTAGCGTTCAGACCAGAAGAGGTGATGAGTACTTCATTATATGAATGTTTGCTCTGGATTTGGACAGATGAACCTAGTGCGCCATAAGTCTAAAGCTTTTG
Source organism: Gastrolobium villosum (assembly GCA_032173675.1). Taxonomy (NCBI): domain Eukaryota; kingdom Viridiplantae; phylum Streptophyta; class Magnoliopsida; order Fabales; family Fabaceae; genus Gastrolobium; species Gastrolobium villosum. Next base: position 42,032 of record JAVKPL010002877.1, read on the forward strand.
GAAAATCTCAAGAGTTTTAAGTTTGAGGCATAAAAGCATTTAGGAGTTCAAATCAAAATACTTTAGTCTACTAAAGTGTTTGGCTACCTGTCTGGTAAGTTCAGGTCTTACCTGATTTAAGAGGGGATAGTTTTCTTAACTGTCAACTCTAGGAATGCATTAGTTGAATGATGTTGCAGTATGCAAAATTCAAACATTTCTAGATTTGGTGCAAATCATGTTCAGTTATTCATCTTTGCCAATGTTGTTCAAGGGAGATGCTTGGGAGAAGGAAATGTACCTTCTTAACTTGGTTCCGTCAAAGTTTGTTGTAATGACACCTAAAGAATTATGGAAAGGGTGCAATCCCAGATCAAACCATATTCAGATTTAGGGTGCTACGGCACACGTCCTACAACAAAAGTCAAATAAGATGGAATCTTGTATGGAAGAGTGCATATCTTTTGGCTACCCTAGGAGAACAAGGGATGATTTCTTATTTAGTCTTAAGGACAAGATAATCTAAGTGAGCACTCACATGATTTTCTTAAAGGAGGACTAGATGAGAAATTATAAGCTCTTAAGTTAGGTTATTCTTGATGAGTTTTATCTCAGATCAAGAATTTCCAAAATCTCTAGAAGCTTCATCCACTGTTCCCTTGATTGTTCAAGAGGGGATAAATATATCTCTAGGTGAACAGACAAGAGAACCGTAATTGGAAATTCAACATGATAAATATATAAGTGAAACTAGTAGAAATATTAGTATCACATGTAAAGGAACAATATCAAGAATAAATGGATCCTTAAGAAATTGAAGATCCACCTTTGACCCAATCTTGGATATACTTGTAAATACACAAGGTCTAGTGCGGTACATTCGTAGTGGGATAGAACATTGTTAACTCTCAAGTTGTCTCTTGTTGAGTGACATTGATCCTACTAGTTACGATAATGCACTAGAAGATGTTGTTGATCAAGTGTTGCTCAAGCTATGAACAATGAGATGGAATACTTGTATTTCAACTCTGTTCGGTCCCTAGTAAAGGCACCAAGAGGGGTAAAACTCACTAGGTGCATGTGGACATAAAAGGCAAAGAGAGGATGGATAGGAAGGTGAAAACCTTCAAAGCTAGCTTGGAGGCAACTTTTGCCAGACGCCATACTTGAATCTATCCAGATTCTCTTAGTTGCTGCTATAACTCTCAATTATGAGATTTCATTTTTGGGAGTTGGATGTCAGGATATCGACATACAACAACCAAAAAGGTTTATAGCAAATGGGCAGGAACACACGGTATGCAAGTTGTGAAAGTCTATTTCATAGACTTAAGCAAGCATCCAGGTCTTGGAACATCATGTTTGATCAGGTTATCAAAATTTTGATTTTGAGAGAAACTTGATGAATGATGTGTATTTGTATGTAAAGGATCCAACGGAAGACAGTAGATTTTCTGGTACTTTATGTAGATGATATGCTCCTTATTGGAAACAATGTGGAGGTAATATCAAGCATAAAGAGTTGGCTAAGTTAGTGTTTTGGTATGGAAGTACTGGAGAAGCCAATTATATTCTTGGTATAAAACTCTTATGAGACCGGAAGAATAAGTTGTTGGCATTACCTCAGGCTACTTACATTGACAAAACTCTTGCCAAAATTCAATATGAGAATTCTAAGAGAAGAATTATAATTCTCAGATGTGAAATTCATCTTCCTAAGGAGTAACCAAAGACTTCTGAAAAGGAAGAATGCATGGGCAGGATATCTTATATTTTGGCAAAGGTAGTCTCATGCATATCATGTTGAGCGATAAACCAGACATCGGTCACGTAGTGGGAGTAGTGAGATGGTACCATTCTGGATATAGAGGAACATTAGATTATTGTTAAGCATGTACTCAAGTATCTTTGGAGAACGAGAGATTATGTGCTAGTATATTCTAGTGGGAGTCTTGAAAAGCTGAGTTTTCACGGATTCAGTTATTTCAAGTGGATATTGACTCAATAAATCAACCTTGAGCTATGAGTTTTTCACTAAACTCAGATAGCATTAGAGGTGGATCTTGTAGACCCAGTTACTAAGAGTTTGCCTGAACTTGTGTTCAAGAGGCATGTTACTTTTTTGGGTCTTAGGAGGATCCCAGACTTGCATTAAGCGAGTGGGAGATATTAGGTTCATTGTACTCTTGAAGTAAGACAATGAAATAATATAATCATTTTCTGAATTTTACAAATAAGGTATTATTTATTTTGCACACTATTTACAAACATCAAGGTCCGGATCAATTGTGGAGTATATGACCATATGGATACGTTCATGGAGGACATGATCATAGGTTCTCACAATTGATGAATAGATTCACAGCTGTTAAATAAAGTTGGGCACTTTATTTAGGCTGCAATATTTTATGAAATGGTTTTGTCCGAATCATTGTAAAATATTGGTGTGAATTAACATTCACGTTGAAAGGATCAAGGTGAGATTTGATTAAGGTTGTTTTTCTGTCATAAGGTATCAAATCTCCAGTTAACTATAGTTATGTAATTGCTCTTAATTCTGAGTTTATTATAAATAGGTAGTCAAATAGTTTTCATTCTTTGATTTACCAACGGGTGAGGTTCGATCTATTAACGGCCAATAACTCGGTATTTTGGGAGTGAGATTATTTGATTATCGGTATTTATGAGATAAACAACATGGAATTTGTAGGATATGTCCCCTTGATATGTTTCGGTACTTGGATATTAAAGACACTGGCCAGTGCATGTAATCCATTAGAGAAACTATCATAGTCAAGGGAATAAATAATTGATTGAGTTACAGAAAACTTGTCAATCAATTATAGACATTCTACAAAGGGGCGATGCATATTCATGTTATAAATGTCATTAATCTTGGAGTTCACGTTCGGGCTTTTAGTGGAGTAGCGCCGAATTAGATAATCCTTCAAAGATTATCAGGAGCCTTGATAAGTGACAAATGGTAGATCCCCAGGCTAGCTTGAGACAAGGGATGGGTTGTATAATCAGATGATGATGGCTTATGGGCTACATAGTTTTGGGTTTATAAACTCAAGTTTGTGTCCAAAAGAGCAAGTGGGAGATTGTTGGGTATGTATGCTCCTTTGCACTAAGCCCAATGGCTTTAGTGAGAGCCCAAAGACCAAGTCTAACCCATGAAGATTAGGGTTAGTTGGATTGGGCAGGTATATATATATCATATTCTCCACTTGTGCCTCCTAGGGGTTTTCAGAAATCAGAAACAGAGAGGCAATGTTCATCATCTGAACGGTTGCCCACACAACTCCCTAATCCCCTTGAGTCATAGTCTGGAAGATCTGCCACAGTCCAGCATCAAGGGATTTGTTCGTTCTGCGGCGCTGAGGTGAGCAGTTCGTGAAGAGGAATCACATAAGGGAAATTCTACACGAGATCTGCGCACCAAGAGGTAATCGTGAAACGAGGATGATTCGGTAAGCATACCAATGTACTAGGTCCTAAATCGCTTCCGCATAAATCCAATAGTTCCTACACTCGTGTACCTCGCTTATAAACAGTAATCATGAACAATAATCTCGCGCGTGAATAATAACTATGAAAGTGCTGAACAATAATCTCATGTATGAACAATAACCATGAACAGTATCTTCGCATATAAAACGCATATGAACAGTACCACATATATAAATGGTTACACTACTCATAATAGAGAAGATGTACAGAGATAGGGAGGTGAAATATTCACAAATTTATTTCATAACAATATCCTACATTTAGCATTTTTTTATTTTTTGATATTTTTATAAGGGGATAGGATATTATGACACACAAATAATGTTACGCACAATGTTACGACCACATCTTAATCGTTGATTTCCGCCAATCAACGGTTATCATTCTTCAAATCAAATTCATAATCAAATTCATTAATTAAATATTAATTCGTAATAAATGATAACCGTTGATTGGCGAAAATCAACGGTTAAGATGTGGTCGTAATATTATTTGTGTCACAATATCCTATCCCGAAAGGGATAGGATATTATGACACATAAAAAATGTTACGCACAATGTTACGACCACATCTTAACCGTTAATTTTCGCCAATCAACGGTTATCATTCTTCAAATCAAATTCATAATCAAATTCATTAATTAAATATTAATTCGTAATAAATGATAACCGTTGATTGGCGGAAATCAACGATTAAGATATGATCATAACATTGTGCGTAATATTATTTGTGTGTCACAATATCCTATCCCTTTTATAAGTTGTTAAAAAATAGAAACATTTTTATCAAAGTCTTAGAAATTTTAGTAACATTATGATTATCTTTAATATATTAATTTTCAAACTAATAAATAGAGTCAAGAGTCAAATCTTTTCTTTCTATTAATGTCATACTGTATTATTCTTTTTCTTCATATTTCCTATCGTTACTAAATGAGCTAATCGTAAACTATTAAACAAAAAAATATAAACAATGATAACAGATTCATGTAAGAGTTATACTCTTATATTTATGTTAATTGACCACACACACATATATTGGATTTAATACCCAACATGCATGACATCATTTGGTAGTATTTTTTCCTCTCTTTTTTTTTGGAAATGTTTGCGATATTTTTATAGAAAGAGGAAAAGGTATTTGAATGTCTTGAGATTTGAACACACTGCACCACTCTGCAGTTGTTGATCCAATAGCTTGGGTTTATCGAATTACATTCAAAATTATCTTTTACTGCAGAGAATCGCAAGTATTCTTATTCTGTAAAATTATCTTTTACTTTTAAAATATTCCATCATTAAGGTCATTGCAGCTCGTATAGGGTCACTTTCCTGTCAAAACATGTGTTGCGTTAACTCGAACTCAAAACTATTGATTAAACTATAACCATCACTTAAGAGTTTCTTTCATTTTGCTATCTGTCTCAGAATTGCTGCTACAATCCTATCACAATCCACCTTCATTTTTCACTTTCACCTTAAACCATTCACACTTCACCGGTTGAACTTTCTTCAACCCAAGCCAACGTGTAAACTTTACTAATTCGTTAGTTATGGACCGAGTTGGGTCAAAATTTGTACATTCATGAGTTGACCGAACTGAACTCAACCCAACCTCTCGACCATCCCTAACAATAATAATATGCAGATTTGTTTAATCTTTTGTATAAAATTTAGATGAACATTTCCCATTTTTCATAAATTTTTAAAAAGTAATGTTTCTTTAAGGTCAACTTTGATGTAATTAAATTTCAACACCAGCAGATCAATTATGATCCACTTTACGTTCGGTTGAAGATTTTTCTACCTAATTCAAATATGTTAATCCGAATCTATATAATTGATTATTGACTAATAATCAAGTTGACAAACGAAGGCAACAACTTGGAACATCTCTCCTGAGGAAGGTTCCTTCGTTTTGCTTAAATACTAACCTACCAGTTGTACTATTAATAAAGAGAACCAAAAAATTAAAAAATTAAAATGTAACTCTCATACACGCCTTGCGCCTATAAATTAATTTGTTTCCTCCATGAGTCATATATAGCAACTCAAAGAGAAACAAACACACATATACATAGGAAGAGAGAGAGAGAGGGGTACTTGAGTTTCATCAAATAACACGTCACTGAAATTGAACTTAAAGGCATCACGGCAATGTCAACAACTCCTCTTCCACCACCACCACCGCTACCGGCCACTCCTTCTCCGCCAAATCCGACGGTGGCCCTGCCTTGGTCGTTGACGCCGCCATCGCAAACATGGCCTCCACCCACGTCATATTTTTCATCATCTGATGATTCATCTTCATCATCGTCATCATCATTTGGTATCATCATCGGAGTATCGGTCGGTGTCGTAGGGGTTATTTTAGCTTTCGGCATTTGGCACAAGTATCTTAAGAAGAAGTGGAGTAGAGAATGTTCAAAGTAATCATGTGTAGAGTAGCCCCCTACATATCTTCTTGTATTGAGTATATGTTACTTCAATTCAAGAACAAAATTACTGAATTAAGTTTTGTCTTTTCGTTGTGTTAAGACGTGAGAATGTTCACGTTCTGGTACCATGAGAGGGAGCATAAAATACGAATGATATGGGTGTAATAAAGCTTGATTAGTGAATTAATTGTGTTTTTACAAATTTGAGTTTCTCAAACCTTCAATCAATGTTTCAAGTTATAAGTGGTGAACCGTATGGTTTTCGTCAACCAATCTAGCAGTACGTTCATATGTAAATTCTATGGATTTCATATTTATCATGTAACATGATGTAATATCATTTTCCTACACATACATTAAAGAGGTGGGGTCTACATGTTTTTCTTTCTCTTTCATCATTCCACTATCTCTCTCCATTTTGTTGTGTGTTGAAAACAACACTTAAATCATGTAACGTAACATTAATAAAACTCAAATTCTATATATTACGAAGTATTGATGCGGATATTACGGATTCAACCAATCTCTTCGAACTAAGTAGATAGCAGTTGACAATTCATGATATGGCGTGTCTTCATATTATATATGAATTCATTATATTAAATCAAGTAACTATTACGGACCATGGTATTGCATTATAGGAATATAGATATAGCTGTAGAAAAAAAAGAAAAAGTGAAATATGATATGTTAATGTGTTCTATGTTGAATAATATGGTATTAATTTATGCGGTTATGATTCAAAAGATAAAGTACTAAACTTTATTTATATTAAATAAGAACTTATAAAATAAAATAAAATATGACATAAAAAAATAAAATCTCTAGAATATTTTAAACTATATTAAGATAATTTACTTTTTAATATTCTAACAATAACATTCATTTGTTAATTTCTTTTGACCAGACACTCCCTTTACTAACTACAGTAGATTGAAAGTTCTCATGAACTAAATTTAATTTATGAAACTTCAAGAAATTAATATAAAAATTTAATAGGTACTTATTGAATTATTTCTATTTTTAACACATTCGCGTAAAATGACTATTGTCTCTTTGTGAATCTGCCTTCATCTGTAGCTATTTTCCAGGGTCCCCCCAGCCGACTTTTTTTGACCTATATGAAATCCGTGAGCGCGGTGACATGACCTTTGAAAGTTTTATATATGGAATTAATGAAGGGGTTTATATCTATCATCTCATATGACATCAAAAATTTTTCTACACGTAATATTTTATGGGGCCCACATTTTCTAAAGCAAAATAAAATAAAATAACTAATGCACGTAAAATGAATCTCTATAACATTACACAATCACTTTTCCTACGACATAACTCTTATAAAAACCCATTAATGAATTCTACTAAATAGGTATGAATTTGTTAGGTTTTGAAAATAAAATCATTCGATTTCATTTTTTTTTATCATTAATTATCTATTTGGTTTAGATTTTTTTTTAAATTTAATCTAATCCAATCAATTTTATTCGGTTTGGACCGAATCGATTTTTGATTTTTTTAAAAAACTAAAATTTGTATTACGATTATTCTGCAAATAATATATCTTTTATATGTATTAGCTTTGTAAAGTTTATAATTGTATGATAATTATTATGCAATTTAGAAGCATCGATAATATAATTTTCATTATAGTACAACAAAAAGTTGAAAAATAGGTAAACTCGGTTTCAAGTATCTACCACCTGTTGGATAAGAAAAAAAAATTAGACAATAACAAATAAGAAATATTAATCTCAATTACTAATACAGAGGAATCTTAAAACAATTTTTTATTTCAAATGTTGGCACATAAATTTTATAGTGGTATTACATTCACATGAAAATCATAAAACTAAATAAAATTAATCCTTAAGTCAATTCAAGTGCTATATTTATGTAGCAAAAAATTCATACTTTTATAATATCTATCCAAAGGTTGAAATCACAATGATAGATAAAATTGAGACTTGCTAGAATGTACCAATAAAAGAACATTTGTTGTAAAATGATGTTATATTTATTTCATTCTTAAAACTTAA